>CM067362.1:56774914-56932413 GCA_034401795.1 Chaetoderma sp. LZ-2023a | reverse complement strand
GGACAGGCTAGCGGGAGGGCGGGCGGATGGATGGACAAACGGGCAGATAGACAGACTCGACCGCAATATCATCTTCCCCTTACCGGGCGATGGAAATAAAATTAATAACTATAATGTACTCCAGGGAGAGGTTTGCTCACACCATTGCACTCTGTTTTAACAATGGACTTAGTGACCACCGTGATCTAAATAGTTGATCGGTCGCCCTCAGACTGAAAGTAACAATAAACTATCAAAGTTGTGAAATATGAACATGTGTGCTAAATCGGGTGATAATGTCTTCTTGCAGTCTTCCAGAGGTATGGCCAAAATGTGTATTCCAGTATGCACTTCATGATCCGGTGAGCTAGATATCGAACGTGTTGTCCTGAAACCCATTTAACTTCTGGACACGTATAACAAGGATGGATGTGTCAAGTTTGGTCAGTCTGCCTACTTGCGTTTCCAATTTATGGCTAAAATTCCGCGATGCATTTTGTGACCCTGTGACTTAGATATTAGACCATTTGGTTTGGCACCCATCTTATGAGGGCCGCTCACCTGAAGGCCGTATAGTAATCACCGTTTCTGCCTATCTGTCAGTCTGCCCGTCAGTTCGTGTCTCCGCCTGTCCATCCACAATATCTCACAAACAGCATATCATACAGAACCGCTTCAGATAATTTAATGAAATTTGTTGTATGCCTCAGAAATTATGATACGCTGATGTGCCTTTCGAAGAATTCACCTTTCTATGTCCAATATTTTAGGTGAAAATGGGCTTTTTAATTAAAAAACTCGTGATTTTTGTCAATTTCCTCGTAAACACCATAGCATACAGAATAATAAATAAGTTAATGAAACTTGGCAGGTGGCTTCTTTATGATGGGTAGATGTGCCTGTCGAATGATTCAGCTTTATATGTTCAAGATTTTGCCAAAAATTGGCTTTTTATTGCAAAAGCTCTGGATTTTGTAAATTTCCTCGTAAGCGTAATATCATACAGAATCGCTTCAAATAATTTAATCAACCTTGGTATATGCTCCAGTTATGTTACGTAGATGTGAAATTTTGATTGATGCACCTGTATAGGTCCAAGATTTTGGGTGAAATTGGGCTTTTAATGCAAAATCTTAAAATTTGTGTCAATTTTCTTGAATTTATATTTTTATTTATTTATTTATTTTTTTAATAATATGAAGGCTTTGAATAAAATTGCTACCTACTATTAGCGAAAGGTATTTCCACTGAAAGCTTGGCCCTCTGAGTCTAACAACCTTTTCTAGTTTTCTGCCTAGCCATCTACAATATGAATAGATATATTTAGTGATTCTTCCTTCAGATATTCCGAAGATATCGCGTGGATAAACAGACAGACAAATAAACAGGCAGACAGACAGATAAACAGACGGCACCAACCGCACTATTCATACCTGTCTGTGGCTATGTCAGCAATAATAACAACTATAATGTGAAGTCGATAGCATATGATCTCAAATCCCCATGCTTCGGTCCTCTCAGCCATTGCTGCCCCTAACCAACGCCATCCCGAACTCGTGGGCAGAGCCTAATGCAAACATCGCCTCACAGTCCGCAATCATATGGGTAACTAACATACCGAATTTGATTGAATTCGCCAAATTTGACGTTCTCTCCACAATTCCACCATGACTCCAACCCCACCATACGGGCGGAATCTAACGTTAATATCGTCCTGCATTCCGCGGTCAAATGGGTATCTCCCATAGCAAATGTGAATTCTGCCAAATGGTTTCTGATGTACTATTCAGATGGACAGATTGGCAGTCGGACGTACAGACAGATGGACAGGCGGACGGAGTCGATTGCAATATTCCTCCATTTTTAGATGCGAGTAGCAGTTCAATAAACCTCCATGTGCCTAGGTTAGTCTATTAGTCAGTCATTAACAAAAGCGTATTCCGGACAGTATGTCAGTAAACTAATGGATGCTCCCCTGCATGGAAACTCTTGAAACTATCACCATGACAAACATTCTTTATACTGTTCAGTGACTATGAAAAATAGGTCAAAACCATGCTCAGTGACCTTCAAAAGTGGGTCTACTGACCAACATTTCATATGTAAATACACCTTGGGGGCATAATGCATCCATACACCAAGTTTAGTTCCGGTATACCAGAAATTCTTGAAATTACACCCCACACAAACATTTTCTGTGATAGTCAGTGAACCGCAAAAAGTAAGGTCACGCTGACATACCTTTAAAATGGAACAGACCTTCTGCATAGTGCATTCATACAACAAACTTATTTCCTGTGTACCAAAAACTCTTGAAACTACAGCTCTGACAAACATTTTCTGTAACGTTCAGTGAACTGTGAAAAGTAGGTCACACTGACATGCTTTTCATACAGTACACATCATCTCCGTAAGATACGTTAGTATCCCAAGTTTCATGAAAATACATATAAAAGTTTGAACCTATGGCAGGGACAAACTGTAGAGGGCGAACAGATGGACGGACGGACCAGCTAACGGATGGATGGATGGATGGACGGGCGAATTGACAATGCGGAGACTATATCCTCCTCTGAGATTTATCGTGTTGCATAAAAGCGACTGATCGATTTTGGCTCAAATTTTAACACAACGAAGGAATTTGCCGTACAAGAGGAGTTCCAGATGTTGGCCGTGATCCGCATAAAAGAGCCCAGATGCGGATCGGATCAAATTCGGAATATGTGGATATCTCGGAAACTGCTGGTAAGATTTGGATCATATTTTAACACAGGAACGGATATAATAAGAAACTAGAAATCCATAACTATGTGTCCGGCCCAAAAGAATCTGGAAAATCCGGAAAATTCAAAATAATCCGGAACCTACAGTTTCAGCGATTCAATCGGCTGTATTTTAAAACGCGTGGGAATTATAACTGGCCCATAGCATGCATGTGGGCAAGAGCGGGGTGGGGGGGGTGCAGTAACCACACCCGAGATTTGTGAAATGTATTAAATACGCATTTAGCAAAGGCAGGCACCTGTAAATAAAAATAAGACAGCTTTATAGCCAGCTGAAGATACACATTTACCTCCAGAAATGCTATTTGAAAGCATCCAGACATTCAAAATCTACGCCATCTACGATCGATGACACGCCCCCATCTCCGTCTCGCCCCTCAGATACCTTGTCCACGCTACCGTCCTCAGAACCGGATTACACCCAGTTGGGGATCAGGGCCAAATAGTTGTGTGGCCTTAACCGGGTGTGTCGAGGATTAACCGGGTATGTCGAGTAAGCTGCTGCTGCTGCTGCTTGCTAGCTGGCTGTTGCTGCTGCTTGCTGGCTGATTGCTGGCTGGCTGCTTGTTGGCTGCTGGCTGGCCGCTTGTTGGTTGATTGCTGGCTGCTCTCAAAACGATGTTGAATATATCTAGACTAATTTGACTGAAAGCGAAGGCAGCCCCATCTTACACGCCTTTCAGTCAAATGTTGCTTACAAATTATTCAACAGGTTATACAGATAGTAGATAGTTTATTTCACAGAGTGACATATGAGGGCAAGTGAATTTACATATTTATAGGGTATCGTGGTTAAACAGTTACAAAAAATTGTATTATTATTATTATTATTATTATTATTATTATTATTATTATTGCATGCATATACGGGCCAATTTACACACAATTCGCACCCCAAGATTACGCTGAAAACGGGTGACTATTCCATATCTGTTTGATTATTCCCTATTCGTCATGCATATTTATAGAAATATAGTAACAATCTATCGTCGTATGTTTTAAGAAGCGAGCATGGTTGGCAGTTTTACCGTGTAAAATATGTGTATGTGTATTTCTTTTGTTGCTGAAATTAATTCAGCCAATTAAAACAAAATCATTACTAATGTAGTAACGTAGACGAGCACTAAAAGAATGGCTCAAACTATGCAATATATTCACTCAAAACACGCTTGCCAAACTGACGAATAATTTGACAAGCAGGTGTACGCCGAGAAAATGTGACCCCAATTAACGTGTATAATGTACAGGCCCCTTATTTAACTGTTATGTTAAGTTACGTAATCTGTGTAGAGCCATTGCGCATTTCAAGGATCATTGGCATCGGCACGCGGCACGCCCCGCTGTAGCCAAGGTCAATACATTCAACCCTCTGAATCATTAATTCCTATAATCCAGATTTCACGAAAGACTTGCGACTCATACAAGTAGGCTAACTTGTTGAAAATTTTCGATAGAACGTGTCGCAATGAATAGTTTGATATAAATCTATTGCTGATATTTCCTACGTAATTGTAAAGCAGCCAATAAAATGTGTATTAATTTTAAACAATATATCTCATAAATTGGACTCTTGGGTTCAAAGGTATGCTTGCGTGGTAGCAGCTCCTACATAATCGGGATAGAACCTGAAGTCGAGTTATTGGAACTCAACTCGATGATCTATGGAGGACTTTGTAAATTGCCTATATCTGTGTAATGCGTCCATAACCAATTTGGTCCGTTTGCAAACGGTGCAGGCCCATATACCAATTTGTTATCGAAGCGTCCGTTTGTAAACGATATGATCGTATTGATCATATACTAATTTGGCCCATATACTAATTTGTTATCGACGTGCCCCATTTGTAAAGGCGCAGGCCAATATACCAATCTGTTATCGGAGTGCACGTGTCTAAACGGCGCAGACCAATATGGCAATTTGCTATCGGCGCGCCCGTTTTTAAACGGCGCATTGCCCATATGTCAATATCAATATCAGCTGCTTGCTGGCTGGTTGGCTGCTACTGCTTTCTGGCTGGCTACTGCTTGCTGGCTGCTTGCTGGCTGCTTGCTGGCTGCTTGCTGGCTGGTTCCTTGCTGGCTGGCTGGCTGGCTGGCTGGTTGGCTGGCTGGCTGGCTGGCTGGCTGGCTGGCTGGCTGGCTGGTTGGCTGGCTGGCTGGCTGGCTGGCTGGCTGGCTGGCTGGCTGGTTCCTTGCTGGCTGGCCGGCTGGCTGGCTGGTTGGCTGTCTGTCTGGCTGGCTGGCTTTCTGCTGCTGCTATATATTTCGCTTCGTGTCAAAACGATGTTGAATATATCTAGACTAATTTGACTGAAAGCCGCGAAGGCAGCACCATCTAACACGCCTTTCAGTCAACTGTTGGTTACAAATTATTCAACAGGTCATATCATGACTGTTTGCAAAATGTAATAATTGTTTTTGATGTGGAGCTCCTTACTTTTCAGGGCTCCCGGGGTTATAGCTCCGTTAACCCTTGCCTTATTCTGACTCTGTATGCTATGGCCCTAAAATAACTTGTGAAAGTGCGAGCCGTTCTAATGCACCATTTTCCGACCAGATCAGACACGTCATTGGCACCACGCTGTATATTACCGCACGCGACATGACGTAGCATGGAGGTTAATTCTATGGTTTGCTTTTACTACCAATGCGCTATCCCGGAGGTTAATAATTTGTCATTTCGTTGACGCAATAGTCGCGTAAATGTTCAGAAAGGAATCGTGTTACATATGATTTATACAAATAAATAGTTGAACAATTGTAAATATATTTTTTAATTCGTGAAAACACCTAATGGTTAGTATAAATGTGTTTGGCTTCCCCCTCCTTATTACCCTCCCTGTGCGTGGAGGTCGATAGTGCAGTATGTTATAACCTGTCTAACAAAGGACACCTGCGTGACAATATAAAACTGTACGTCCTGTATTATGGTTGTTTCTTTTATAAATTTGAACAGTTGATATTTGTATCATGTTTAGGCATTTCGATCAATACGATCATATCGTTGACGTTATTCCAAGAGTATGTCCTGACTCTTGCCTAATTTTTCCTAGCGCCACTGTGGTTAATACTTTATATGACACAACTTTGATAGTCCTACTTGTAATCAAATTTCCAGAAGCATGCTTAACTGACGAAACATACAATATGATATGCAGCACAACAGAAAACCACATGCCTTGTCAGAGTTTGATTCTACCAGGCACTGCACGAGCTTTGCGTTGATTGGTCGATTTATTATGCGCAATAATTCGTATTATGTGTATTAAATCAACCAATCAATAACGAATAAAAGCCATTCTAACCTTCTGATTTGCTGATTTGGTATGCATAATATTTAGAATTATTACACATAATAAATATGAACGATTCTAGCCTTCTGATTGGTTGATTTATTACAAGTAATAAATCGAATTATTATGCATAATAATTCGAATTTGACTGAAATTATTACACATAATGGGGGAGAAAGATGACACCTCCACGACGGTCTCCTCCGTAAGTACCAGCTCTTTTGGGAAACTAAGTCATCAAGGATTGCAGGCTGACATCCGCATACAGAGGCAACACTGATTATGTCTACCCTTCTTCGAACAAGAAACTGATCGACATCCCCTGACGACGCAATCTTCCCAGGAGCTTACCATAGCTACGTGGAATGTACGTGGTCTGAGTGCAACATAAACGAGGCAAACCTTAGGTGCAGACTGTGAACACTGTAACATCGATATTACATGCATTCAAGAGACTAAAGTGGATTAAAACACACACAGAGCAGCAACTACAGACAGGTAAACAGGACCATGTCATTAGTCTTGGATATGTTAGTGATCGCGTTGCATTCATTGACCTGGCTATACCTACGCGAAAACACATCGCCACTAAGTGTCGCATTGTCAAAGCATATGGCCCAACAACCGAAAAAGCCAAAGAGAATCCAGCAATATTAGATTCATTCTATGCAGAACTGAGCTCCGCCATTACAATGCCAGCTAGATGGCAACTGTTCGTGTGTGGAGATTTCAACTCTGAAGGACGCTTTATCGGGACTGACAAGGGAAAAGCCAAGGTGATTCGAGAATGGTTCAAGGAACAGTTCACTGACAACGATGATGAGCCCTTGCACCCATTCTCAGGCGACCCCAGGCCATTACTAACACGAATTAAAACAGCAGAAGTTGAGAAGGCACTTAAAGCCCTGAACAATGGACGTGTGTCTGGACCTGATGGCATGAGCAATGAACTATTCAAATATGCAAGTGACATTATCTCAAAACCGATCACGCACCTAATCAATTCAGCTTGTATGCACCACCTTCCCTTCGAAGCTGTAAGGCAAGGCACCCTTATCGCACTACCAAAGATCAAGAAGCCACCTGCCCCCCCCCCCCCCCACCCCCACCACCCCACCCAATCTGCGGCCCATTGTGCTCCTCAACAGCATACGAAAAATCCTATCCAATGTTCCTCTCTGCTACATCCAAGACAAGATCGATGACTTCAACGGATCATGGCAAAGTGGCTTCAAACATGGACGCAGCTGCGCAGACAGTGCATGCCTCAATGCATGCGTGTGTCGGTAGTCATGCCCAAACACTTGGACTTCCACGAAATGGGCATTGACATGTCACAAGCCTTCGACACAATTAACCGCTCAAAGATCCTAGATGTATTATGCCAGGATAGATGCAATGAAGATGAGCTACGACTAGTGGGACTACTGCTTGCAGACACCAAGCTAAGAGTACGAGTAAAGTCAGCG
This sequence comes from Chaetoderma sp. LZ-2023a, assembly GCA_034401795.1. Taxonomy (NCBI): domain Eukaryota; kingdom Metazoa; phylum Mollusca; class Caudofoveata; order Chaetodermatida; family Chaetodermatidae; genus Chaetoderma; species Chaetoderma sp. LZ-2023a. The sequence goes on along the minus strand of CM067362.1, from coordinate 56,924,889 downwards.
AAGTCTGTAGAGTTTGAGACACCAACCAGCTCCCCACAGGGCGATGGTCTATCTCCGGTACTTTTCACCTGCTACCTTGCTGCAGCATTTAAATCTGTGCGGGAAAGTTCCACAAGACCAAACCCCCCAGGGTCAATACTGGGTATGCGGCTAGAGATGAAATTTGCCGACGATTTGGACTTCATAGACGAGGAAAAGAAACCCCTTGACGAACTCCTCCCAATAGCTGCAAGTAAACTAAAGATTGAAAATCCCTTTATGAATGAATCCAAAACAGAGTTCACCCACATATACCCATCTACAAAGCATGAAACTAAAGAAAATAATGACTCACTTCATGGCGGCGAACCATGGAGGAAAAGTAAAATCTTGGGCCTACTGCATTACAGTCCTGTTGACATTGCTGCAGGCTGCGTCATGGGGAACATAGCTTTTCAGTCCTTCTTGAAGTTATGGATTCGTAGATCAAAGATGCCCTTGATAAAAAGGTTATGTTTATACAATGCATCCTGCGTATCTTTGATGCTGTATAACTGTAACAGCTTGGTAACTCCAAAGGCAGCGCTAGACAAACTCGATGGCTGCCACCGCAAGCACCTACGCATCATCACTGGACACCGATGGCCAGACAGCTGCTGTCTGTAAAGGTCGCCCAGCAAAGATGGTCCATGTTTGGCTATGTGCTAAGGATGCCAAAAGAAAAACCAGCACGGAGAGCATTGGAATGCGCCCTACCCGGAACCAGCAAATACAAAGCCTTGAGAGGCGTCATTGCATAAATCTGCTAAGCGTGCTACTAGATGACCTCAAGAAAGCAGGATTCCGTACACTCAAGTCACGAATGGACCCGAGGAAGCTAAGGATTTCGGCTGTGGACAAGACACAGTGGGCAAAAGCGAAGAAGGACTGTTTGCAGCTGTAGGATGTTTCTACTACTACAACCGCAGAATACAGTAATCATACATTACACATAATATATACCGAATTGTGACCCTGATACCCTTCCATAATATATATAAAAAGCGGGATTCCGTACACTCAGTATATATATATATATATATATATATATATATATATATATATATATATATATATATATATATATATATATATATATATATATATATATATATATATACGCAGCCTTTCGTGTACAGCCATGTTTATATAAGCTACCATCCACGTACCGTGTACCTGAAAGGCTCCAGGCACGTGTACACGAAATTGTTGTCACACGATGTTTGTTGGCCCATGTTTACTTGAGGAAGGCTTGGATGTTTTAAAGAGTTTGTCTATTATTGTATTTCTTCTCAAAATGAAGATTAAAAATTTTCCAATATCACGCCATATCTTTTGCAGGTGATATAAGACCTGCAAATATATAATATATGTATATACCATATATAATGTTCATGTACATGTGAATAATGTTGAATATAATAAGATCTGTGGCATATGTATCATAAGACGGGTCACTATAGGTAATAGATTGTCTTTTACAATTTTTGCAAAGTTTTGAAGGCAAGTATCAATTATTGTGGAGAGGAGAGAAAATATAAACAATCTAGTCTGAAACATGTAGCCGTAAGATGCCTAGACCAATCGCGCAGACTGCCATGCAGAAAAAAAACAGTCCCGTAGGAATTGAATGCCCAAATTGGCATAGCAGTTGATTTAACTTGGAAACTGCAGGGAATGCCATATCTCTGGAACTACTTGACCTGTTTCGATAAAGTTAGAGTCCACTTCATGTTTATCAAATATGCCTGATCATTGGGAATAGGTTTCAGGTCGACAGGTCAGGATCATGCAAAAAGGTCAAGGTCAACGCCAGTTTTAGCCTTACGACTCAGAAATATTAGCACATCTGGAGGTGATTTAACAATTTTTATGATGTTATTCCTCTATTGTTGAGTTTTCAGAATTTGGAATATGTTTTTTCTCGATAAGAGGGCAAGGTCACCGAGAGATTTCAAGGTCATTGAGCGCTTGGTACAAAATTGTGTTTTTACTGCTAACTTTTTGCAGTTAGCTCTGCATTCATACAGCATTTAAAATACGCTAAAAGAATGCATGCTGATTGCATTGAGATCACTTCCTCAATCTAGAGTCGACACTTAAACTAACCGAACATGGATCTTTAAGCTGAGACTTATTGACAATGAGGAGGCAGCCAATACATTTAATTCCATATAATTCCTGTTCTACAACATGCGCTGTGTTGCATAGTACAGAAAATCATGACAGATAGATATGATATAAACTGTACGTATATGGTAGCTTGAATATAAGGTGGGCATAAAAGGTAGCATTTGTTTATATAAAATCGTGTACCTGAATGGTAGGGATTATTCATGTGATGACCCTTCTTATAAACGAATTTTGGTATATTTCTTGATAACTGTGATTTTCTCGACACAACCATGGCACATTTATGTAAATGCTGACTAAAGTTATCACATGCAGTGACGAATGTTAATGACTATTAATATAGCTGCTGTATAAAAGATGTTTGTGTACATGAAAGGTATATTATTATTATATATGACATGTACATTAAGGGTAGTTTTCGTGCTTATATATATATATACTGAACCAAAAAAGTTGAGCAACACAGAATATTACTGTATAAATGTTATTTAACAAAAACAATAAATTGATTCAAATATATTATTTAATTGATAGGTCATTTTCCAATTTGAACAACAGTCTCTTGTTACTGTAATGCTAGCATCGCGCCTTTAACACGGCATCATTCAACGGAAGGGTCCAATTTAAATAATGACACAGCTGTCAATACCGGTTGTAACCTCTGCGCATTAACCACCGCCGTACATCGCTTTCTGATGCTTCGAATTAAGCACCTGATGTCACGAAGAGGAATTGCATCCCATTCCTGGATCAGTGCAGCTTCCAGCTCCCGCACGCTGTGAAGATGTGGATGGTCTTACGCACCATACGGCCAACAATGTCCCACACGTGTTCGATAGGAGACAGGTCCGGTGATCACGCTGGCCAGTCCAACACCGGAACGTTGTTAGCCTCAAGGAAATCACGAGTGACCCTAGCTGAATGAGGACGGCCGTTGTCTTGCTGGAACATAAAGTCTAAATGATGCTGCATAAAAGGGATGACAACAGGGGCGACAACTTCTTCACAGTAACGTTGAGCCGTTAAATTTTCGCGAATCACAATAAGATCTGTTTAGCCATTTTCATGGATTCCAGCCCACACCATGACACTGCCACCACCGAATCTGTCGTGCTGAATGATGTTGGCTGCATCATACCGGTCTCCTAAACGTCCACACACCAGTTGCCAACCATCTGCCACATCCACACAAAACCTCAACTCATCACTGAACAAAACGTTGCTCCATTGTTGAGCACGCCATCGCTGATGAGTTCTTGCCCATGCAAACCGATTCTCGATGTGAAGCTCTGTAAGCGGAACAGCAACAAGTGGACGACGGGCATGCAGTCCAGCATCATGGAGTCTGTTTCGCACAGTTTGTGCATGCACTGTAGTGCTGGTAGCGGTGTGCAAACTACGGGACAGCCGTGGCGCAGTCTCAAACCTGTGACGTCGTGATAACGTCACTAAGTAGCGGTCGTCTCGTGGTGTTGTTGCTCTCTGTCTGCCAGATCGTGGTCGGTCATTAACATTTCCAGTTTTTTGCTCACGTTGGCAGAGACGGGAAATGGTTGAGGCGTGAACATTAAAATGTCGAGCAACAGCGCGAACGCTGTGCCCAGCAGCGAGTCTTTCCATTGCTTCATGGCTCTGATTTTCGGGTAGCCCTGGGCGGCGGCCCATGTTCGGTAGGGTAAACCTTTAAGCGTTAACTTTCGTTGTCTGCTTTTGCAATATGGTGAATTGTTGCCTTTGCTACCCGCCAATGTGGGCCAGTGCATGAAAAATGCATTTTCACATGCAGTAAGCGTGCGGCCGATAAATGCAAGAAATGATTTGCATTTCTTCATGATCAGCAAGACATTACATTGACGAAACATGCCCGCAAATTTGCTTATAAATGGACGCATAGTTTTAACACAACAAACCAAACTTCACTGTTGCTAAACCTTTTTGGCTCAGTATATATATATGTGTGTGTGTGTGTGTGTGTGTGTGTGTGTGTGTGTGTGTGTGTGTGTGTGTGTGTGTGTGTGTGTGTGTGTGTGTGTGTGTGTGTGTGTGTGTGTGTGTGTGTATGTGTATGTATGCGTGCGCGTGAATGTCTTGTATATTTTGCTTCAGCTGATCTCAAGTGCATGAACATAAACCAAAATTTGGCAACGATACAACAAATAAATGTGGAGTAAATTAATATGTTTGTAAATCCTGGACCAATGCCTTTTTGCCAGTGGTAAGACTGACCAACCGCCTGAATGACAAACCTAGCGGTCGGCAGGCATTAGTAAATATTGTTAGGCCTATTTTATACATTACGTAGAACAAACCATAAAATCGCATGTGGTAAAATAAATTAGAAAATTTACACTTTTGGAAAGATCTGTACCTGAAATTATACCTAGAAATTGGCTTAGTCATTCTGAAAGATGACTAAAGTCCAGTTTTCAACAATTTAGTAATTTTAATTCATCAATTGAAAAATGGGCCCAAGTAATACCGTTTCACTTAGTTTTTCAATAAATATTTCTTTTTGTACCATCAGAAATCCTGCGGCAATGGCTTATGGCAGTGCTCACTTCGGAGCGGGTGGGTTTACAGAACGAATTAACTTCGATGATCTAAATTGCGCTGGTAATGAGCCATCCCTGCATCACTGTCCTGCCACTCATTATCCTTACCACAACTGCCAACATAGTGAAGATGCCGGTGTGGATTGTGGTGAGTGATGTTGGAAACCATGCATATTCTGATGCATGCAGATCCGCCCTGATGTACGCTCACACGAACATATGGATGCCCGTACAATGAGGATTTTAAAACCAACTGTGAAAGCTTTGCAGCACAGACACTGTCGCCCATTGCAACCTTCCCTAGACATGATCCTGCGTTTTTCTATTACTATAACAAGAGAAAATAATAGTAAAATGTGGAGAAGGAACCAGTCACACGTACATTCCCCACCACGATCCATGCCATGCATACTAATTATACACTATAACTCGCCACCTTCATAGATTTCCTTATTAAAAGACTATTAATATCACGTTAAACTATCTATTCAGGTGCTAAATTATCGAATACGTAAGAAATATGCATTACTTTCATATCTGCACTAAGTCTTCAAAGAAAATATTCAATTTTTGAAGGAGAAATTCTACTGCATACTCAGATATTATCGAGGCCGCCATTGCATGCCACTTTAATCAATATCCCAGACGTCATTTTGGCCTAGATGTAAGCGTATGCTAGTTTTTAATTTCTCGATGTAAGGAATAACGTCACATAGGCCGATACCCTCAACAAATAGCATGCACACAATCAACAATTTATCACCAAATACGGACAGACACATTTAAATTCAGCTCATTTGAGTTAGAATTACGTCACCCGTCACTGCTGAAGAGGGCGATATTCTTGCCTCCTTGTGCAGTTATATGTGACGTCATGGTCGCGCTCTCAATGACAAACCATTGCTGAGATCAAAGAGTATTGGAGGAATCAAGCATTCACTATGTTCGCCTATCCCTAGCTAAGCACAAGCCATGCTTTGCCTGTGTTTTGATCGATCGATCCCTGCACTTCAGGAATCTCATTTATCAGAAGACTATGCCTGTACGTTGTTGAATATTTTGAAACAAATTTGACTGCATGTTGTTGCGTCCTATTCCTGCAACGTCGCCAAGTCAATTTACTTTCGAAATATTCAACAGAATGTGTATTAAATCGTAAAGACACCACAATTAGTTCAACTTGACGGTTATTAACTGTTTATGGAATAGAGATCATGGCGTGAAATTGTTGATTAAGACGTCATATGCTTAATAGATACACTGGATTTCTCGATTGGATGGGTCTCAATAAGTGATTGATTAAAAAGAGCTTTATATCGAATGGCAATGTCACAATGTATTATTATAATAATGCGAAATGCGTGCACCAATTAGAATACATTTAACTACTATTTTTGAACCAGCCTTTATATACTAAGATAAATGAAAATTAGGAAATGAGAGAAATGTTGATGACCTTTGAAATTGAGATCCATAACCGCTTCATTATTACAACAAATTTGAATCCAAGATTTTAATAATATAACAACTAAAGCTACTAATTTATATTTGCATTATTTAAACTCAATTGTCAAATGACATAAATGAAAATGGTAAGCTTTTCCTATATACCACTCTTGGTAAAACTTGTTAATTTAAACCGATTCTAGTTTTACTCGACTGAGCGCATTGTACTCGGCTCAGCGTGATCGTTACAAGTCTGTGTGAATTACAATGATACAGTGTACGTGTGACTCTCTCGCATTGTGAGATAGTCATGTATGAAAATGTATTACTTGGTGGAATTGTCTTTTTGTATTCATGTGAAAACATATTATCCAGCTGCATACATCAAATACAATATTATTTTTATAATTATTATTATTATTATTATTATTATTATTATTATTATTGTTATGTTAATGTTAGCTGTATACATTTAGAGTATGTGTGACACATGACGAGTATTGGATACGCACCCCCTACACATAGAAAATGTATACATAACACCTTGCTCTTAGATAATGCAGCATAATTGGAAACAAAACTTCGATTACAACGCTAACTTCCTTCCCGGTTTTAGCAATATATCTACCCGTATAGGCACTCGGTGAAGGAACAATCCTATTAAGATGAAGAATGGCAGGTCCTACAATGAGCATTCGCAAAAAATGCCCATAGACTTTGAGGAAACAAAATATAGATGTAATTCTCTAACATCACATTACCTTAACGTGTGTGCCATTCGGCTGAATACCGTCACTTCCTGAAGTGATGGTCAGATGCAGGGTGTAGTGATTCTTTAAGACATGTGGTTGTATGGCTGGAATTTCGTGTCCCTTTAAAAGAGCGTATCTTATGCACATAATACAGTGGCTAATGATAGTATCCTGTAATTAGCACGTAAAGGCAGGCGGTCGTAGGATCAGAAGACGTGGTTCTTTAGGTCAAGGACAAGTGGTTGTATAGACAGACGTCGGTGTCCTTAATATATGTCTGACAATTTACAGTGGTTTAATGTTTTCTTATCTCCTAGAATTTGCACCAGATGCATCTAGTGTATTTGTTCGGCTTGTGGGAGGGTCTACTGCAAATGAAGGCAGAGTTGAAGTGATATATCGAAATGTGATCGGGACAATATGCGGTAATGATTGGGATGACAGCGATGCTGAAGTGATCTGTTCCATGCTTGGATATCAGAGGTAATGGTTCTAATCTCTCTCTCTCTCTCTCTCTCCTCCCTCCCTCCCTCCCTCTCTCTCTCTCTCTCTCTCTCTCTCTCTCTCTCTCTCTCTCTCTCTCTCTCTCTCTCTCTCTCTCTCTCTCTCTCTCTCTCTCTCTCTCTCTCTCTCTCTCTCTGTCTCTCTGTCTCTCTCTCGGGCGCGGGCACACCGCTTTCAATATCACCAAAGCTCAATTTAGCGTGACTCATGGTCATTGCAACTAAAGTTATTGTGAGCAAGGACATATAGCATGTCAAATATGTTAGCGGATCAAATCATCCCACAGGAATAAATACTATGTATTTTCCAACAAAAGGAATTCCTACTGAGCGAGCTTGTGCTCATTCAGAATGTCTGATACAAAAATTACTCTGAGATGCTGCTAATCCACGTCACAAAGGCAGACATACACGAGTTTTGCCACAGATGTACTCATCGAAGCAGCCCTGTTATTGCTTGACCTGACTCTGACAATGACTTGAAATACGAGTTTTCCTATTAACCCTTTGCTGATGACAACTGATCGTAGCTTCATCCATAAAATAATCAGCCTACCCATCAAATAGCAGGCCTCTTAGAAACTGAGCCACGTGATACTTGATTCAAACAACCCATTGTCTTTGTCACACACAAAATATGTAGTTCGTGACAATACACCATTTCTGATGGCATAGCAGGAGCCCAAGAAATGATAAAATTAACTTCTCCTGTGTCAACTTAATGCTTTAATGGGCCAAGCGGCCTCTGCAGTTGCCTTGAGAAATATTATTACTAGACCAAGAAAATACTGTTTTTGAAACTGTACTACTGACATGAATGGCTCGATATCCGAGCCAGTCATTCCAGCTATTGGCTTTCCTTTAATACATTTGAGTGGCATTCTTGACTGGCCCTTTAGTGATAATACTGTTATTCCCCACATATCAGATAAATCAATTCAGCAATATACCTTTCCACTTTATCCATCCATCAAATGGCGTCATAATTAACTACGTGACGTGTAGAATGACATCCTAATAAATGACGGCATTGTGACGTTATGAATGACGTAGATAAGTAGGCCACGAACGCATACATGAAGACGGACTATGCTTTGTTGTACGAATTGTATGTTTTTACTAGTTAATAAATATTCTGTTGAATAATTTGAAACAAATTCGACTGGGCGTTGTTGCTGCCATAATAATACAACTAGTAGCAACAGCAACCAAGTCAAATTAGTTTCAAAATATTTAACAGCTTATCTGTATAGTTTAGTGGGAAGCGATAGTCAGGGATTTCAGTGATCGACCGATCCCAACACGAGCGAGGTGTGGGTGGAGCTTAGCTAGATGTGTGCGAGGCTTAGCAAAAACTGCAAGGATCCATTCCATAGTATATGTTACATTAATTATATATGACATCATCAACATGGTCGCAACGCTCTTCTTTGAACATGTTCGAAAGTGCCACATTTGTGCTTATGAGGTGAAAAACCTATAGAAATACATTTTAACATCACAATTCATTAAATACAAAATTTTTAATGGCCACCAAAATGCTATAATTTCATTGGTTCGTAGCGATGGTTTTTAAAATCCATCAAATTAAATTTAACAAACTTGAATAGCACTTAGTGTCCGAGCATATTACAATATGTTAGCAAAATCGGTTCAGTAGTTCTGGAGGAGAAGGTTTGTGATTTATTATGTCATCATATTGGCCACCGAACACCATAGTCAATCGTCTTTGCTTGAGTAAACTTGATTCGACTCACCATCTAGCATATGCATAACGAGTTTAGGATAACTCAACTTACTGGCGTTGTAGAAGATTTGAGCACCCCCCCCCCCCAAAGTTTGAAGAATATCCAAGATAATCGCCAACACACGTAACCCACATATTCATTCAATACCGGACACTAATGCGAAGCAGTAGCTAGTAGCATGCGAACTGTATGGTCGATCCGGATCATAGGTTTGAAATGACTGATAGTTTCTGTCAAACCCCGAGCAATATAGCAATAAATCCATTGCACAATTTGGCATCATAAAATGGCCATAAAAACACTGATCAGACATTTACGAAAGACATTTTGCCATCAAAGTCAATCAATTAAAATAGTTTAGAACGGCCACCAAAAATGTTCCAATTTGATTGTTTCTGGTAGCTGTGCGTTTTCGCTATGGACTTACCTTTAGTAAACGTGAGTGCCAATATTCAGTGTCTATTCTGTGCGAATAATGTTCTCCAAATTTCAGGTAAACCAGTTCAGGACTTTGGGAGTAGAAGATGCATTAAGTATATATGACCTCATCAACATCGGGCATCTTAAAAAAGTGCCAAAATGCGTGTTTGGAAGGTGAAAAACCTAGAGTAAGAGATTTTCGACATCGAAATCCATCAAATAACAAAGTTCAAAATGACCACGAAACTGCCCTCAGTCATTGGTCCATATCGGCCATGTCTTGAAGCTATTAAGATCCCTTGAATAAATTTGAATGGCGCTTAGTGCCTGGTCATGTTTAGAAAATGTATGAAAATCAGTTCAGTAGTTCTGGATGAGAAGATTGTTTTTGTTATTTATGACATGATCAAGATGGACACTAAACCCTATAATCAATTGCGTCTTTGTCATTTTAAGGAGCATCTAGAGTATATATGGTGTGTTTAGAATCACTCGAGTTGTAGGTTTTGGATAAGACGATTTGCGAAAAAACACAACAATTTGCTGCAGGGGCATAACACTGCTATTTGTAGAACATTTATACCACGATAAGAACACCTACTGACCCCCAAGTTTCGGGCAAATCTACCCAAATATACTCGAATCATAACCGTGTGAAATATTTACCAATACCCATAACCCTGTACCAAGTGTCATAACTCTGGTAACTGCATGCAATTTAGGGTATAATATCAAAATGTACTAACCCGCAGAATCCAGGACAAATCTGCCAACAGATAATGGAAATATAAGCAAGTGAATGTCATATTTTATGCTATAAATGCAAAATGTACCCTCCACAAATCTGAGCAAACTTAAGGAAATTATAAGCATTTTAAATGTGTACCAAGGGCCATAGCTCTGTATCAAGGGGTATAAGTCTGTTATTTATACAGAATTTATCCCATAGGCCTACTGCCAAATGTACGCACACACCAAGTTTGAGGCAAATCCGACACAATTTTTTTTAATAATATCGAATTTTACCATGGTAAATAATTCATTACCATCGGGTATAACTCTGATATTTGTTAAATTTATACCACAATACCAGAATGTACCCACCTGCCAGGTTTTCGCAAGATCCGACCAAAATTAATGAAATTATCTGCATTTCAAATTGTATTAGAGAGCCATAGCTTTGTACCAAGGAGAAAAACTCTGATATATATTGAGAATTGATACCATACTGGCAAAATATACCCACTCACCAATATTTCGGAAAAACCGCCAACAAACAAGCAAATTATAAGCCCGGTCACAATTTTCATATGTGTCATAACTCTGCAGCTGCTGAACTGATCAAATTCTAAGTGTAAAATTCATAATCAGAAAACTCGGATGCCTAGTGATATAGCTGGAAGGATCGCAAAAATGTAAAGTAAAATATCTGGAATGCGCACCATCAGTTTCAGTCAATTCGTATGGTTGTGAGATGGGTAGTTGAAGGCTAGTCTAGTGAAAGGGGATTTAGTCCATTGGCGGGTACGCTAGTGAGAGAGTACCACACACACACCCACACACCCCACCCCACCCCCTCCCTACACACACATACGCTTGGCGGAAGGTGTCACAGAATTGCCTGATTTCAAACCCTACTGACGAAAACTGAAAAAGGTAAATATTACATTGCGATGATGACTGAGCTATATCCTAGTGGCAGTGTGCTGTCAATGACAGTGTTCGGAGATCTAATGCTTGACAATAGGAAATACTACATGCATCCATATATACATACATACATACACACATGCACACATATACACATGCACGCGCGTGTGTACACACCCACGCATGCAGACACACAAGCACACACTTATATTTGCCTCAAAATCTCTTCACCTCTACACATCTATGAATTTACTCCGTGTAACTGTATTTTGATCTCTCTATCTCTATACTTTCTAAATTCTCTGCATTTATATAAATCAGTTTACGTATTACAATTTGCAGAACTGGGTCACAAGCGACAGCTAGGGGTGCATTCCTTGAAGGAGAGGGTCCAATATGGGTTGATGAAGTTAACTGTGATGGCAATGAAGATTTAATTTACGACTGTCCGACAATTAATGGTTGGAATGTTCATACATGCTCCCATGCTGATGATGCTGGTGTCATTTGCTCCACAGGTTAGCTCATAATAAACAACTCTGTTTTTGTAATAATATAATAAAATAGCAGGCAAATTGAAATGAAAGGGTGTGTGTATGTGCGTGTGTGCAAGCGCATGCACACAGGCACGTACGTGCGTGCGTGTGTGTGTGTGGTAACCATTGTGTAGTCCTGACATAGTACTATGGATATGTTGATGCAAATTCTTGATGACATTCTAATATTATTGGACAGAAATGAACTCATTTTCACGGGGAGATACATGTGACGAATAATGACATATATCATCAAAACATTCTCTCTCTCAATCGAAAAAATTCGAAACAGTACACATTGTGTACTTCACTGTCATGATATATGTTGAGAATGTACATTTTTCCGATGAACGAACTAAAAGATATTTCGTCACTGCTAGCTCATTCTAAACCAAATAAGGACAGTTTGGCACCATTGGAACCGGCTCTTCGCCATGATTCTGAAGTTGTCAATTAAATCGCTTCGCAGACATCTTGAGAATGGCATATCTCTCTTTAACACCTCCTTATGAGGTGACTGAGCACGTGGCCATAGACTGGCGCATGAGAAATTAAAGCAGATTTACGATGTAATCAAACCCGCTCATTCCACTGGGAAAGAGCGAGGAGACACCTGACCCTCCCAGATCATATCTAATCTGCCAAAAAGAGGAAAATCGACGGAGAGGACGCACCACCCATCGCAGCACAGCTCTGAGGAATGGACACTGGAGTCACTTGAGACATGGAGGCAAAAACAACTGTCTTGCTCCAGCCTAAAGCTGTGATTCGATCGACCATCTCGTCAAAGAATCTAGACGATCAAGAGGTCGTTTCTGCTAAACCAAGATGGCAATCATGATCAATGCCCAACAGTACCTTCGAATTTGACAGTGTAAAGGGACTCAGCTCCATTCATAGACTGCAGGACCATCAAGCATCCATAGATGCTGCATCAGTTTCTAGTCTGCAAATGTGTGTAGGAAGGCACCCCGAGGAAGAGTGCCCATGCGAGCCACAAGCAATGGGTTACCATCCACAATGTCACCAGCTGATTATGCCAGTGGCCTAACGCCGGCTTCGTTAGCCTGGGACCACTTGATAACCCACTGCCATGACTCCAGTGTTGCCAGTTCGGACATCGTGACCATATCGCCACTAGCTTTAGCCACCGCCAGTGTGCAGGGAAAGACACCCATCACCCAAAAAACGATGTCCGATACCACTCGCAAATCCTCGCACCAATTGGAGCAGCTCGCTGGCATTGGGTCACGACGTCACAGCTCGCCCCCACCAGCACGACCCCACTTTCCTCAATCATCGTATTGAATGGTTTGGCCCCCCCCCCCGCTCTGCTCCCATATTGAGTACCGTCCATGCTGGCTTTTGATATTTGTGTTAAGTTGTAAATATAAATAAGCTGTGGGTCACAACCAATGAAATTATAAAATAAGAGATAAATGAAACCTGATTGGCGAAGGGCAGCATAATGTTACTTCACATAGCAAGAGATCAAATGTCAGCAATTACGGCAACATGCAGCGGAGTGATATGAGTCAGTGTATGTTACTGGGGTGCTTCCCCACTGGCTACAACTGGCGCCCTATACATAAAATGTTAACACGTTATTTTAATTTATCACTTGCGGCCATCTTGAAAGGTGGTGACTATGTTGAACTTTCATGTTGCTAATGAAAATGCATTTTATGGTTGTCCTGACATATAAGTTGGGAGGAAATATCCAATGTCGAATATGCTTATTAGCTAATTTGCATATAGAAAATTCGGCCATTGTAGATTTTGGACCTGCCAAAAATCTTCTATAATAAAGCAATATGAACTGTAAAATGCCTTCTTCTGTAGAACCAGGAGGGGACGATTTTAATCAAATCTGGTCAGAAATATTCATGGGCCAGAGGGATCCAAGTTCGTTTAAATAAAGATTATTAGCGAATTTGGCTAGTAGCCATCTTGAATCTTCACCAATATTTAGAAATCATCCAGCACTGCACGCCTGGTTTCTCTGTGATGCGTATTGCCCAACCATCACCTTTCACTCCAGCATTGTCCTACTTACTCTTTAACTTGGTCAATGATCCGAGCACAAAAGACACGAGCCGTTTTCTTCACAGTAAATTTGAGAAAACTCAATAAATACACCAGGGTGCTCGACTTCTAGTACAACCATATCCCACAGATGTACTGGAATCCATCTGACTTAATTGAGGCGATTCCAAGAGAAGTACCTATATATGGCAGTATTCTCCCAGAGGGAGTTGAGATTCTGCAGGAATGAAAAAGTCCCAATGAGCAGGGGGTGAAGTTGGAAAGTCAGCGGAGCATGCAAGTAAAAGCAAGCTAAACACTGACTTATAGTTATTGTTCTCAACTGTGTCTAGCCACACTCGTAGTAGTAGTAGTAGTAGTAGTAGTAGTAGTAGTAGTAGTAGTAGTAGTAGGCGTCTGCCATACATAACTGTTAAACATCAGCAGCTGCGATAGTGTGAGAATTGAATGAGGAACTGTTGTGTCTAAACATGTTTTCTATATATGCATTCTATTAAGATAGATCAAAAAGTGATTTCAATAAGTTATCTGCTATGCAGATATTGTAGCGTTTCAATTGATATGTTATATGCCCATAGTCATACAAAATGTCATGCAAAGTCCTCGAGTGACCACCAAATATCAATTTTCAGTGGCAAATGTTTGGCTGTATGTTATAAATTAAGCGATATAGAAACATACTAAATGCAAGTAAAACTTTCTGGTGCGATTTCTCCAAGGCACAACCTCATTTTTACTGGCAGCTATTTTGGAAAATCGTTAACATTCCCCTCACAGGCAAAATCTGTTATGGCCCCATAGGTAAAATCATTTTACGACACACTCTACGTGTGTGCCAAATTTGCTGTTTTTATCATAAAATGTAGAATTCAGTCACATATCCATTCTGCTTCACAATAATGTAACAAATCTGATCAATAATACTTCAAATATTAGACCAATATGTATCATATATCAGAGATGTATGTTTCTGGACAAACGTGGCCATATTATAATATCTTGAAACTTGGATGAATATAATATATGGTAAAACACCTAATGTGGTACCATTTATGCATTCACTTATTATTTATTACAGAAACACATCCAGACAATTTCATCCTTATGACAGATTCTTCACATGACCACATTTACCGTATGGACATATCTACATTTGCTCACACTGAGATTAACCATAATGGCCATCTACAGCCAATAGCAATTGGATATGATCATATTAACCAGAAAATGTATTGGTCTGATATACAATCACATCAGCTTAAAAAATCAAGTTTGGATGGATCAAACTTTGAAATCGTCGCAGATCTTCCAAGTATGTATTGCAATATCAAGATTATATCTATACCTATATATTCATAGTTGTGTCACCAGCAAACAAGCTTCAGCAGTTAGATGGATCATTTATAATCACTACATTGATTGACTACATCTGGGCAAGCCAATCAAAATATTTGTTTATTAAATGTCCGTTTGCAGGCCAAGAGAAGACTAGTTCAGAAAATTGAGCATTGGAAAGTCACAGTTATTGAGCCAGTCATTCCATTATTAAATTTTGGTAAATAATCTATTGGCCTGCAAATGGACATTCCTCAAGACCAGAGCAAAGGCCTTTTTGGTTGGCCTCATTATGTATTAATTCCTTACCTTGAGTGATTTAATGTATTCACAATTACTGTCTTCTTATAAAATGGAGTCTACTCTATTACATCATAACATCAAGACCACTATGGAACCAGTTTTTTTCGGGCAACCTGAGTGTTAAAAGGTTAAGGAAGACATGTGATAAGTAATGCCGGATTGCTCACCAGCAAGACATGGGATAGTGCAGTATCTCAATTCCCCGTAAGTTGATTGTAGATCAAACATACATGAACCATACATATGTGAAGCATGGACTAATGCAATCAATAGTTGCTTTGTCAGAATTATAAACTCAAAGCAAAAGAACTTTGGCAAGGCAGTAACTAATACAATTAATATGTATCTTTTAGGTGCAATGCCTGATGGGTTAGCCATTGATCCAATATCCAGGAACCTATTCTTCACTGATAGAGGCACACATACAATCGGTGTAATTAATTTGCAATCGTATGCATTAAAATCCATACTTAGAGATCTTGAATATCCTCGAGGAATTGCTCTGCATCCCGACAAAGGGTAATCATAATTTCTATGTATTGCTGTTGTATTGCTAAACTAGTTATTGTTTACTTTCTTGAAAGGTAATAACATACACACAGTTAGCATTGCCACTATGCACCACACTGTATACCGCACATACTTAATAGACAGGGCAGCATGGCTATCAGCTCACCATGACCTATTCTCACCAAGTGTACATCTTTGACTAACGGTATTGTGTGTATCAAAGATGATCTACCATTCAGGGTTCTCACAATAGAACAGGAAATATTTTTGGATGTGGATGGTGTATCCTGTGCAATGCAGCGCATCACTAAAATTCAACATCCCTGCTGCATTACGTGCATTGTCTCATTTGTTTTGGTCTCCAATACAGATTGGAATGTATATACAGGTAGATAAATAAGTAGTCAGTGATATGGTGGCGTAGATGACTTGTTTTTAAAGCTGAATGAAAGGGTCCTTATTATGATCTGCATGGGTATTTTGTAGTTCCCTAAGCTCGCATTTATTTTGTAGTATGCTCGGTATACAGTGTTGGCTTTAATGTTCGGTAAAACTGATATCCAAGTGATGTACAGTCTGTCTAAAGATGGGGCAGTGCAGCAGCGGGTTGGGGAACAAGCATGTTATCAATACATGTTTAGAAAGTAACGCTGTGTTACATACATGTGAAACACTTGAATTTAACATCTCTATGTATTGCATTTAGAAAAATGTAAATCATCATCATCATCATCATCATCGGTATCATCATCATCATCATCATCCGATGATTAGATCTATTTTGGATGGTATTTCTATGGAAGCGGCATTTACTATGTTGGGATTAGGTTGACTGGTGGCTGTTGCTGCCTTTTCAGCAACTGCTCTCCATCGAGTTGGTTTCAACAGAATGTTTGATGACTCATAAATCCATCAATGACATATAATTAGTGCACTTGATGGAATTTTCATGACATAGTTATAATATGTTATTATGATTACGATGTCAGCTACCTAGTGACAGTTTCAACTTATGAAATATGAAACATATTAGGTATTACTATTATTAATTATAATGATTATTGTTTATGGAATGGAGGTAGTGTACATTCTAAGCATAAATAATGTTAATGTATACATATAAATATCAACTTGCATTTTATTGTAAAGTTATTATGAAAAATAGCAACATCCCACCATTTTATAGTCTTGTATGGAATGACTCGAATATAAATTAATTTGATGTATGACTTAATCCCATTGTTAATAATTGACAATAAAATATGATTGAATGAAAGATATTTGAGACATATTGATTGCCAATGATAACTTCCATGACATCACTTTGGAATCACCATCCACCTTCTTATCAGAGTCCTTGAACACCTTTTTCCTTACTGGAAAATGTATTGACAGAATCAAGCTTATGGATTTCAACACTCCAGACAAGTTGTGATCAATTCTTGGTATTATCAGAAATATCCTATATATTGAGTATCACTATATGTCTCAGGCAGTAATATCGTTCATACGAATTAACCTAAACATATTCCACAGCATACATTGAATGTGTTTGTGAAGTTTCGATAAATGCCTGTTAGCGATGTCATGTGTAAATGTGCCAAATTCACTGGTATATCTATTCACATGCATTAGTGGACGAAAGCATCTGTCACATATGGATATAGTATTAGTTACTAAACCTTGCAATTCAAGCTTTTCAACTCCCATTTAAACTATCCTTTTTTCAGCTATGTTTTCTGGATAGATAAGGGTACTACCGCTATGATCGAGCGAGCAAACATGGATGGTACAGGACGCATACCGCTTATTATTTCAGGCATTAGACGGCCAAGTGGAATTGCCATAGATTATTCAGGTACGGGTCGGTGAGCATTGAACCCCTCACCAATATCTCTCTCTCTCTCTCTCTCCCCGCCTATTTTCATATGCATTATCAACGCAATGGTTGTTTCAATAGATCAAGCTGACACAAGAATGGAAGCCCTGAACTATGGGGTTAATCTTGATTGACAAACAGCATCAGAAGTTACTCTAGTTGTTCCTAATGCCTTGTCAATGTTATTTATGTCACACGTTTGCGCTAATACAATGCCATACTTTGATCTTATAGTTGAACGGATCTACTGGACAGATACATATACAGATAAAATTGAGAAAGCAGATTTCGATGGTCAGAACAGAGAGACGATTTACACAGGGACTGGGATAATGTTTGGATTGGTTCTGGTTGATGATTATATCTATTACACGAATTGGTACGAAAGGTAAGAATGATCAACCCTGTACTTGATTTTAAGCCCCAAAGACCTGGGGTTCTCACCCACAACTAGAGGAACCCAATCTGCTACTGTCAGCTACTCGAAATATTTGTCTAATCAATGTTTCCCATGCACAAACAACTTTGATTAGACAAATATAAATCAACTCGCCTATTCAGAACAAATAAGGTGAAAAGGCAGTTCTCAGGCCTTATGATATGACTGCCAACAGGGATAGGTTTGGGTAAGTGGTACCTCACCTTCAACAAAATGACTTAAAATTAATTAGGAAGTGTCGTGAGTGCCATCAATGATGTTAGCAAAACATGAACACTAAATTCTCACTCCCTCTCTCTCTCTCTCACTCGCTCTCTCTCTCTCTCTCTCTCTCTCTCTCTCTCTCTCTCTCTCTCCCTCATCAAGTTAAACTAGTTGTTATACACTCGACTGGATTGAGTGAACTTTACTCAATAAAATACTTTCACAAATTTTCCAGGCACCTTAAATTTTTAATGCCAATCGCATCATATACGAGATGCATTCTAGTGACAACAACTTAAGAAGTGACAATTCCCGTCTGACTTGCTCATTATATTCAACACATATGTGCACGCCAGAGAACTGTAACAATACGTGACCACCAGATTCGCATGTTAATCAGACAGAGCCACAGTGATTACCATCTATAGACAGATGCATTATCGCATACTAATGAAGTACAATTTCATCACCATATATTGGTAACCATACTAATTATATTTAATTTATATACGCCATGGCATTAATGAGCAGGTTCTATATATCTATCTATATATGCAAGCAATCAATCGATATAACTGATATTTTTTTGGTCAGGCTGAGCCTTCCCACTATGTCCGGTCACTGTCCTTCTAAGCAAAATATGTTAGATCTCAAATAAATATGCTATTTTTCTGTCGAGTGAATCTCTTGATTTACCACCGCCAATGCTATCAGTCCATGCTGTCCTATTACCTAATTAAATAATTGCTTAGCTATGACCTACCGTCAGTGCGTGGACATCTGTTTGAATAACATACCCTTTACTAAGGACTCATGGTGTGCACTGTGTGATTTAACACAACTGCGTTTACATGATCAGATAAATTGTGCAATTTGTTGTACCACGTGTAGAAATTACTATGAATCGTAAAACTTATTCCACAATCTATCTGACTGGATAAGTGCCACTAAAACAGCACTATTCCAATGAATCCTGTATATAGGCCAGTGGTATAGAGCCTCGCTGGACTGGTCGCAGACATAGTCTTGTAAAATCTTTAATTTTCAAAACGGCGTCTATAGGGAACTTGATGTATTTGTAATTATTGAATGCCTATTTGTAAGCCGATGCAAGAATATCTTTGAAACAATATCACTGGAATGACTATCTCACTAACTGAGCCAGTCATGCAAGTGGCATGCTTTTAAAATTAGCCCTTCCACTGAGTGACATGTGCAGATATTCTTGGCCAATCCTGACCATTAAAAGTTTTAATCACATTGCACGCTGTTGATCTGACCGGGTATTCTGATGAAATACACAAATCCCGCGGTTTGCGTGTATGGGAGTGTACACTATTGCTAAAAAACTCCATGTAAGATATTCCCATGTGTGAAAAAATATTTGTCAGGAGCCCAGTAATATTTTTGCAGAAGTCAATAAACACTCTGATTAATAAATCGGTATGCTATTTGACAATGCCACACCTAGCCACCTTCTCTCATTAATAACCCCTGGTAGGGCAGTACTATTATTACTACAACACAGCAGTGTGACAAAAACCTATACTCTCTGGGTAAAAGTACGTGTACTGGTACTGGTATTTTTCTAAATGCACACAGCTACTAGAAAGAATCCCTCTATTGACAAATCCTGTTTTTAAAAATATACGTTCAGAAACCTACAGCCGTATGACAATTCGAGCTCCGTTTCATTACAGTCTGTCTAGCAGTCATTCAGTACTGCATTATATTTTCAGAAATGTTGGGACAATTGACCACTAAAAGAAGAGGTCAATCAAATTTCACCACATACATTATAACACCTGACATTAGAGTCCTGCAAACCATATTTGACTGAAGTTAGCAAAGAGTATAATGATGATTAATTTTTTAACGATTACTTGGATATCTTTAGAAATCCAAAATGGCCAGCAACGGAATTCAATCAGATTTTAGACATGCTGAACTCTAGCACGTTCTGGTTATCTCATGATGAGCATGTCTTCTATGCAACTTCCCGTGGATTTCTGGAATTCCAAGATGACCAACAGAAAAGTTAGCAATCCAACTTATGTACACAATTTATGAAGCCTACTATGATACACAACGTCAACATAAGTTTGGTTGAAATTGGTCATACGTTTAATGCTTTCCTGAAGAAATAAGTCTAAGGAAATTATTAAACAATGCTTTGAAAATATTCTTCAAGCAAACATTTTAATTTGCTTTTTGCAACCACCATTTTTGGGGATTCTATTGTTATTGCTGTTGCGTGTTGCTCAATATAAAGCTGTTCCTCTGATGTTAATGATAGTCATTGTCTTCCAAAGTAGGTTAAGCCTCATCATAAGCGTATAGTAAGACCATTTCATTTCGATTCTATTTGTTCATTTATTCTAGTATAAGTGAAACGTTCTAGGCGAAATAATTTTATAACTGGCATACCGTCAAATAATTCTGAAAATTATCAATATAAACTACTGATACAAATTTCAATCAACCCCTTCACAAAATAATCAGGACTTACAATAAAACTTGCAGAAAATATTACCAGCAATTTGACTGGAAGTCTTTGCTGATTAAGACAGCAATACCTGTGCCAAATTCGTCTTGCAACAATCAGGGTCGGGCGTTCACTATCATTAGCTATCAAATACACTACAATTAATTAGGCCAGTGCCTTATACCATACCGAGATATATGATATGACTACCTAATTGTATGCACATGTATTAGCTAAAGACATTGAAAGCCTGGAGATAATTATTCTAAGAAGATTATCAGTCAAATTGCATGAAATACCTTCAGTTTTTTAACTTTTATTTTATGCATTGCGCAACAGCGAGAATAAAGCATCTTAAATAATGGCGCCTTTAAATATAAAAGTAATATAACAGCTTTGACGACGATTGTCACTGCATTTTGCTAAAAATCCCATAGTATTATTGCTGCAGGATACTTTTTAAAGGGGAGCACTTTATAAATGATGTTCTTGGAGATTTTCGGTCCAGGATGGTCACCAAGACAATTGATCAATCAAATTTCAGTATATAATTTATGAAGCATAACCCTATAGGGTGCTTGTAGACAAATTTATCAGTACTTTTCTGGAATTTCAGAATTGTGATTACTAGGTTCTTCACACACCATGAGACTCCCTCCACAACTGGTTTCTCATTGTTGTTGCTCACCAGCTAAGGGCAGTACTTGAACCATTGACATTTGCTTTACGAGGCAAGCTTGTCACCAGAGGACAAATGTGTACCATGTTTAGATACTACACATTCGTGTGCGATTTCTATCACACTCCAAAATCTATGATGGCTGCGAAGAGAATTGACCCATCATATGTATCTATAAATAATTAAAACCTGCCAAGTTAATATTGTTCATGTCAAATTTAATTACAATCTTTCTATCAGTTATTGTGGAGTAAACCATTTCCTGGAATCTTTCAGAAAATTTAAGATGGTCCATATAATAAGTGATAAATAATGTTGTCTGTATAAAAGGTTTGGAGACTACCATGCTAGTCTGGTTCCGGTTATGCTTGATTACACTCGGCAAAACAGTAAATGATGAGTAGTTGCTAAACAAGTTCCAGGGCATTTTTGGAAATCAAAATAATTGACGATTGAAGTTTCTTGAGGCCTAAAAGCCCTGCGGCCCTAGGGATAGATTCGTTTATGATGGGATGTGATGCCATCAAGAGAGTTGCCTTCGCAATCCTCCAGGACCAGTCATTTTTCTGCATAGAAGGCATTGTTCCAGTTACTTAAATAAATATGATTACATAATGGGCCTTTCTAGTTTTAGTTATGCCCCGCCTATAGCTAGTTAAGCTCCACCATGCTTCACTCATGTTGGGATCGATTGATACCTGAACTCCCTAACAATAAATTTCCAGAAAATATGTGCTAAGCTGTTAGTTATTTTGAAACTAAGTTGACTGGGTGCTGTTGCCAATTCAAATTTGTTTTAAAATATTGAACAGTATGTTTATTAAATCGTAAAGGCATATACTTAATACAATCTGGCGGACTATTATGCGTTTAAGATGGACTAAATCAAGTCATTCATGGCATAATGATTATCACGTCATACTACACGCCATTTAGCTGATTATGATGTCATATGATTGACTGAGGAAATGGATTTATGAATTACCTAGACGCTTGAGAAATAGACATAATGGTCACAGAAGAAATTCCCAAAATCTCTCAATACGAATGGTCTACCATCATCCAACTAAATATTGCTAATATATTGTATTTGGTTAATGAAGAGTTAGTTTACTAGTAGGATGTGTTGATTTAGTGAAACGCTTGATGGCTAGACTGATAGTCCACTGGCTAATATACAAAATGCTTGGGGTATAAGTTTTTTTTGGGTAGAATCTTAGCAAATCGTCTTAAACATATCTAACTTGACTCCTGATAAAGAAAAACACCTTTGCCAGTTGTTCTATAAACATTTAGGGTGTTAAGATAGTATATCAAAATGACCACCATTAATCGTCGGATTCACCAACTCTTTCACTATATTCCATAGAAATAACGATGCTTATTAGACACAAATCAAATTAAAAATAATATCTAAAAGAATAAAAAGTAAAAACGAGCCTCACCTTGATTCTTTAGTTTCTAGTGGATAGATGGCGTTAGTCAGGGAGGGAGTTGGGTGGTTGAGTGGGGGTGGGGTGGGTGTGAATTTTGTTTAAGAATTAATTTAACTATTTTACTTGTTCTCTGTTAATGTCTTTAGTAGTATATATGTATAGATACTAACTTAATAATTATTCGTAGCCTAGTAGACGCATTGACCTGTGAAAGAAGGGACGTGGCATATGCAATGAAGAACCGGGACACAGTCCTCTGCACACATGGACTTGCGGAATTTAGTAATTAAAATGATTTACATGTGACTACTGAAACAGATATGCATCAACTTCCGGCAATTAATACGCATGTACGACGCTGAACATGTCATATGTCATGTTCATTACGGCATTGATACGTCTAAGATTTCATTATAATAGCTTACGGCACCGAAACAAAAGCTTGACATGTTAAGACTTTCCAGATTTGACTATGGGCCTTGCGATTTGTTTACGCCTTCCAAAATCGCGCCGTGACCGTACGCTGAAACATATACACAATATGGCCAGGCAATTTTTTCCTGGATTTTGTTTACTGAATTGGGCCATGGAAGCATCTAGCGAAAGTCATAATATGGAAGTCTGAATTTAGCCTCGCTAAACTCACTGTGTACTGGTCACTGCCATGGCCCATTTAATTGTATACAAGCAAACCGAGAGAAGAATATCTTTGAAAATTTATGACTGGAACTAACCAAGCAAGTTATTCTAGTGGTAACTGTTCAAAACTAGTCATCTTGACACCGGGTGTAGATGGTGAATTATTTTAAAGAACATTATTTTCACAGTGTGGGTGTCAAGTAGCTAAGTTAGATATGTAGTTTCTGTCTGATTAATTCTGTAAATTTACTAGTAGGATGTGTTGAGTTTTCAGAACGGCTTAGAAGATCCTATGGTAATATGTTCCAATTCACCTTTCCAGTGTATCCATTCATCATTTGACCTCGTATTCCGTCATAATCAGCTCAGAGCATGTATGATGACGTCACAATCATTACGTCACTAATGGTTCCATATAGATCGTCATAAAATCTCAAACAGCCCGACACGTATGAATTGTATGTCTTTGAAATTCTTTGCTACTTAATAAACATCTTGTTGAATATTTTGAAACTAGTCAAATTAGTTTCAAAATAATCAACAGCTTAGCTGTGTAGCATTTTGGAAATTGATAGTCAGGGTGTTCAGAGATCGATTGATCCCAACACTAGCGAGGTGTGGGTGGAGCCTAACTAGAGGTCGGCCGGGCATATCTAAAGCCGGAAAAGTCCATTCGTTATCATTGCTAGGAATAAAGCTAAATTTAAAGACGTCGTTTCTAGCATACATTTGGTAGAGGTGGCTGTTATGTATGTTTTTTATTTCTCAAATTGGTGTCTGTAGATTGCGTAATGGTATCTTTGATTGGTGTTGTAGATGTTTGTAGAACAGAATAATATGGGTTTGTTTCTTTCTATTTGTCAATGGTCTGAGTTTTAGGTTTTCCATTATATTTGCCATACTGCCTGGTTCGTAGATATAGTTTGAGATGATGAATCTAGCTGCGCGTTTCTGCATACTTTCTAGTACTTTGATGAGAGTCCCAGTCTGTACTTGCACATCTCATTAAATTGGTCTTATCAGCCCCAGGTATGCTTGATGTTTGATTTTTAGGAACAGAACGATGCATTTCTCCGCAATGGTCCTAAAGTTCTGTATGATTTGCTGCAAATCCCTGTGATTTGGTTTTTCAAACTGAAGTCATTTGTGATGTTGACGCACGAATAGGCTACTTTACTGATGAAACACTACGTAGACTTGTTCCTTTTAACATGTAGCCAGATGTCCTGGTTTATCTTTTCTTTGCTAGACACATCATGTTGCATTTTGCTGGTTGGAAGTGCATTTTCCAAGTCCTAGCCCATTTGCATATGTATGCTGATGAAATACACATCTGACAGTTTTTAGTCCGCTCTTTACGAGGTCAAAATAGTGTATGGGATACCAATGTCGTCGTATGATGGGGTCTGCGGTGGCAGCGTCCAATCTTGGTTTACGTCTAGCTCCATTATGACTAAACTATCACGTCCCTTGTTATATATACCATAGGTTTCTTCCAGACAAAATTGGATGAAATCAAAGTAGCAGTTAATGAGGTGTCTGCTTTTAAAGGATTTCCTGAAAATGTTTAGAAATCCAAGATGTACGGCAAAGAAATTTAGTAATCAAGTTTTAGACATGTTGCAGTCTAGCATGCTAATGGCAACCAAGTTGGCACAAAATCATCGTCGTCATTAGAATATCTTTTTAGCAAGTTACTGGGGATTTTCGGAAATCCAAGATGGGCAACAAGAAAATGAGCAATCCAATTTATGTACTGAATTTATGAAGCCTTGTACGATACACTCCGTCTAGACAAGTTTGGTTGAAGTCGGCCTTACGGTTACAGTTTTTCTGAAGAAATAAGATCATAAGAAAATTGCTGGAAAATTCATGGACAATATTCTTGGAAGCTACCATTTTAATTTTTTTTTTCAGCCGCCATATAATTTAGTATTATATTGTTATTGCTCTTGCCAAATGCTCAATGCAAAAACAGTTCCTGTGATGTCAATGATAATCATTGTCTTCCAAAGTGAGTAGAGCTGCCTCATAAGCACATAGTATGAGCATAGCGGGTTCATTCTAATTGTGCATTTATTATGGTAGAAGTGCTCGGCTAAATATTTTCACAACAAGTTGCCTATCAAATTGTTCTCCAAATTCTAAATAGACAATACCGTTACAACTTTCAATCAAACTGTTCTCAAAATAATCAGTACGACTTTCAATGTAGTAATATTTTGGAGACGGTATTATTGCATTGACGGTCGTTGCTGACCAAGACACCAGCAACTTTGTCACATGCTTCTCAGAATACTCAGGCCTAGGCTTACAATAACGTTAGATAACGGATATATTGCAGTTAGTTAGCTCAATGCGATATACGTTATGGATAGAACATGTGCCTAACAAATTGTATAGACATTTATTAGCTAGCGACGTTTGGTCAAATCATTTCTGTCTTTGTCAGCAACAACTGCCAGTCAAATATCTTAATGGCTACCAAAATAATGGCCTTGTCATATGTCTGTATAAGTGATTTGAAACCTACCACGCTAGTGTTGTTCATGTCAAATTAAATTAAAATCGAACTAGTGACTAATGCCGGGTAAAACAATGTCCTGCACACTTTCGGAAAATGGATAGCCAATGAAAATAAGTGTAAGAGCAAATTTACTGTATGGAAGTTCTGGAGCGCACCACGCTAGTCTCGTTCCAGTCGAGTTTGATTACTGTCACCAAAGAAATAAATGAGGAGTAGTCGGTAAAATATTCACGGTCATTTGGTAAAATCAAACAAATTGACCAATTAAATTTCTATATAGAATTCTCAAAGAATACGGGCCTAGATTCGCTCGAGCAAGATATTTGCATTGAAGTAACTGCTCCAATCAAATTAATTAAAATCGACCCAGGTTTATATGAAGAGTAGTCTTTTACCCAAATCCATGGACACTTGTGGAATATTCAGAATGGCCACACAAATAATGACCAGATTTCTGTTTATGAAATTTGAAGTCTACCATCATCCAGCTAAAGTTGGTTAATATCTTGCAACTGTTAATAAGGAGTAGTCACTACTATCGGTGCCTTTTGGCTGAGTTGTCCATTAACTGCTTAATGGTCAAGAAATTCCAAATTTTCTAGCTTAGTCAGTGTCAACCGCTGACCAAGAGAAGACCATTTTTGAAAATTGACCATTTCAAATGACTGGCTCGGTACGGGTTTAATGGCCAGCATGACCAGAAACGCCTACATTTTAACATTCCCCATGACTGCTGCAAATGTCATAAAAGGGTTAAGTTGGCACAAGGGGAGTTAATATTTAAATTATTGGTGGTATTAATGATTTCCTGAATGCAGTTATTAATATACCTTTCCAGTTGTAGCTATGCCCCGCCCATCTCTAGCTAAGCTCCACCTACACCTCGTCTGCGTACATGTAAGCTGTTGCCTATGGCAGCAACAGCGGCCAGTCAAATTAGTTTCAAGATATTCAACAGCATATTTATGAAATATCAAAAACATACAATTCGTACGTGTTGGACTATTAAGCGTTTAAGACGAGCTATATCGAGTCTTCCATGATATCATGATTATGACGTTAATCCTAGACGTCACTTGGTTGATTATGACGTTATATGATCGATGGATATACTTGGAAGGGTGAATTATTGATCACACGGTTATCATTGCTTGCGTCTTATCTTCCAGTTCTGTTATGAGGATGCGAAAAAATGGCGAAGGCAATACAAGAGTTGGACCATCCACATTTGGACGCCTGAATGAGATAACTGCTTATACATCTGATGAAGGAATATACGCCCTCCTTCGTGAGTCTGAATTATAAGTTATATTTACAATTATCCCTTTAAACATAGAAAAGTTCCATGTGCAGACCAAGAGAAGAATATTTTTGAAGATTTATCAATGGAATGACTGGCCTATTCTCTTGGTCTGCAAAATGGGCATTTCTTTAGACCACAGCAGAAGACGATTTTGGCTGATATGAGTGCTAAAAGGTTAATATATGAGGAATTGTACGCACATAATCATACCATTATAATTAGTGACTAGCTACTTTGTTGTTGGAAGGGTGTGTTTGCTAACATATCAATTCCTATTCAGAAGTCTTAATGTTACTCGTGGAGAGGTGCATATTAGACATATACACTTCTTTAGTCTGGTCAGTGCTTACGAACATGTTACATTGTTAAGCGAGGGTACAAAATCAGCTAGCATGCTTAGTTCCAATGTTACATTGTAACATCATTACAAACTGTAGGCTATGATTTTGCAAGATTTTTTATAAAATACAAACTATCAATCTTTTTTCTTGAAATCTGATGCAATCACCTCTAAATCCAAGATGGCGTTCAAAATGTCGGTCGTACAGCCCGACATACACTATTTAGACATAACTTTTAAATCAAACCTTCAATCAGGATGGTGTCATTTTGAAGTCAATCATTTTCCCTGCATGCGAATAACAATTCTCTTGGGTTGGAAATTTCTTCTGAGCCAAAATGTTTTAATAAGTTCTAAAAGATTTGCACAATGATCTCATAGGATATGTTTAGACATATGTCAAGGTAAATCAGGAATCAAAGTAACACTAAAATTAATAGGAATGATAATCATTTTAGTAACGAATATTAACAAATTATATATATATATATATATATATATATATATATATATATATATATATATATATATATATATATATATATATATGTGTGTGTGTGTGTGTGTGTGTGTGTGTGTGTGTGTGTGTGTGTGTGTGTGTGTGTGTGTGTGTGTGTGTATGTGTGTGTGCAGAATACTTACCTGCTGGTCATAGTCTGTGTACGAGTCTGATCAAAGTCTCTCATTCACTCTCAGATGTCAACGGTATCTGTACCAGCTCCGTGCTGATCATCATCCAGGACTTCATGTGCATCTCTGGATTTACTCTCATACCTTTTTAAACAAGTGCAAATTCATAAAGATGTCCTACATCTTTCTTGCACCAACAATGGTTAGAGTTGCATTCGGTTTTGTAGCCACAACATTTCATTGATATGGCAAGGGATTGTGTCTGTTTTGTGCGCTCCTGTAGTGAAATTTGATATCGCGTCTACTTGTTAGGATCCAGCCATGGCCACGTGGAGACGGAATGTATTCTATTTGATGGAGGCAACATTTATGTCTGCCTGGTAGTGAAGAGTTTTTTCTTGCGGCATCATTAAATATTAAACTGTCAGAGTGAAGTATCCTACCTCTAGGCTCATCCTCACTATAAGTAGGAAGATGATTGATGTTTTCTATTCCTGCATTGAAGCTATATAGTATGCACACTGTGTTCTCACATGATGTGAATAATTATGCTGGCTTCAAGACGAGATATCACTGCACTGTAGAATGTATCATCATACTGAAAGAGCAACAGCCCACTACTTTTTTGCTCTACCATTAAAAGCAGAAGTACTATCACTCCATGTGAATGGATGGGCGATAATTTTACCATCACATGTTACTCGCTAAGTTTTTATCCAATGGGTGTTGTACTGATACAACGGTTGTTGGGTGCATTTGTAGTGAGAAATAGACACTTGCGTATATGCTACCACAGTTCATAAATCGATGCCAAGATGTCAGTATCCTCAAAGAAGATTATGCCAACATCTGGATTGATCATTTGAGAAGATGCGTACTGGGCATGCAGGATAAGTCTTTGATCGACTTCTATCTTTTTCTCTCCGAATGCTGGAATTTCTCACCATTGCATTAGAACTTCATTACATGCATAGTAGTTAGACCCTAATGTTGTGAACAGAACATGTCTGCCTACTATTATTGTAGTCCAACCGTTTCCATTCCCCGATCCAGAACTCTGGCAAAGACTGAATTCCCGTTCTCTTAGATCTGTCTTGAGCAATTTGTTGACTCGATGGCTGACACTAATACTTTTCATTGCAAACGTACCTTCAGCTGTTTCCATTTGAGAATATCAATCTGAATTCCTGATTGATATGCCACACACTCACTCTAAAGAGGCTGTGTTGTTTTCAGAAACATGCTTCAGGATGATCTTCAATACAGTTTTCACGAAATCTCCAACTTGGCAACTTTCAGGTTTTGGAGTAGAGCGATTGTATTCAAAATAATGACTTAGTGGCTTGATGTATCACCTTGTTCAACCAACATTTCCAACTCGTGCACCAGATACGATTTTGGTGTTTTCACAAGTAGTTAAGCACTTCATCAATGTGCAATTCTGTTTCCATAATTATGGCTATTATCTTGTCAAAGAGATATCTGGTTTATGTGAGTTGAAGATTTAGTTAATTGAAGTTTCGCTTATATGAACAAATCGCCATTACTACTACTACTACTACTACTACTACTACTACTACTACTACTACTACTACTACTACTACTACTACTACTACTACTCTTCTTACTACTCCTCCTCTTCCTCCTCCTACTACTACTACTACTACTACTACTACTACTACTACTACTACTACTACTACTACTACTACTACTACTCCTCCTCCTCCTCCTCCTACTACTACTACTACTACTACTACTACTACTACTACTACTTTCGGTGTTTTTTTTAAAATACGACGCTGACGCAGTCGGATACACGCCACGGAGACACTCCTTTAAAACAGGCTTGCAAACCCCCATAAAAAATCAGATGAAATAGCAGGCGCTATTAATAGAAAAACAATACAAACATAACATATCAAAACAGTGCAAGCTAAAATACTCTATTATCATATACCACGACCATGGCATAACTCCATAGAAAACACACTTAATAATGAGCTGATAACATAATAAAATTCAACAACCCCATTACTATTTGCACACCGTGGAGTAGTAGGCCCGAATGGCGAGCATAGTTAACCAACAAGTGATAAAACGACTCATCAATAATTAGCAGTAAGTTACAGCTACTCATTGACACCATTGATCCGATTCATGACCGGCAGGCTAGGTAGACCATATGTAGTTTAACGTAGCACACGGTATAGTAGTAGTGCCAAATGGCGAGTGCAGCTCGATAACAAGTGTCGAGGTGTCTCGTCAATAAGTAACAAAAAGTCACTCATTGACGCCAGTTAGCCGATTCTTAAATGCCCGGCGGACGTAATAGCCTTTATGTAGTATAATGCACAAAGTGAAAGTATACAAACTATGACTGCATAGATGGCGCTTTGGGTTCACAATCTAAATTTACTTCATTGCAAGTTTTTGCAAATTGCCCTGGAGCAAATACACATACAGTAAACATTTACAACAGGATGCTAATTGTAAGATATCATACTCTGTTAACCTAATGAACTCGAAAATCGGATCATATCCAGAATATTGACGCGATGCCCATTTGATATTTAAATATACTCATTCCCGAGGTTAGGATATTCGTCAAGATTAGCGTCCCCTAAGGCATTACAACTTTAAAATAAAGGCAATTAAATTAAATTAAAATAGCATTTATCAATATACAGCAAGCAGCGAGTGTGCTAGCTTATACAAGTTATGCTTCTGATATTTTTAGATATCCGTATTCAATTGATACTAGGCCAGCTTTGCACCATACGGCTTTAAATCTATTTTCTCTCCCATGTTCTACTAGCTTGTAAAATTCACTATGAATACAGTATATCAACAATGATCGAAATATAGCTTGTATGGCTCATTGATGGTTGTTGGCGGTTTTATCTCTGGCCTCTGAACACCGATGCTTCCAGATGACCCACACTCCTACAGATAACAGAGTTACTAACAATTCTTTCTCCTTGCTATTAATGATTCATCCGATAGTTGAGCAATCTTTGAACATAATTGTTTCAGCCATTAATTTCACATATTTGGTTCCAAATTTAGCGAGGAGCATATTGATACATACCCAAAAGCCTGTAGTTATGCGACACTGAGTAAATAGATGGTCTATCGTTTCCTCCTCAGTAATACATAGTAAGCACGGGTATGTACTTGTTATTTTACACATATAAGTTAGATGGCCGACCCATAGCCTTCAATGGAGTAATCACCAGCCAGGTCCTGTGCGCTCGTGCCCTTCCCGGTAGATAAGGTTGATGTATTGTTTTCCAGACATTTTCCAGTTCTTTGGTGTGCAACCTAAATTGTTCCAATGCCTAACCGCAATAGGAGTATGTCTCCGACTTTGCATTAGAATGCTATACCATTCTCGAGATTCCATATTATATTTTATATGTTCTGACTTAAATACTAATGTTGGTTGCAACATATCTCTGTTGCCACTTGCTTTCGGCAATTTGAATTATACAGCAGGTATTGCATTCTTTATTCAAACAAATAAGCGTTGAGCATCAATATGTCTCATTGATGTTGTTCTTGCTACATTCTGTATCGCAATCCATTTACGAGATTTCGGATTTACCAAGTCACGTAAATATTGAATGCCATTTTTGGCCATAGAGGGCAAATATAATACAGCATCATTATCACGAATCAACTCGTTGCCCCCAAAGATGTTGCTCTAAGGCATCTTCCCAACAATTGGTTTGTGGCATTGATCGTTAAATATTTTTAAGGCTTCGAGCTGTTCTTTATATACATTTGGTATCTTTTGATGGTTAGGTGGCAGTTTATTGCACATAAATAAACATTCTACTGGAAATGTGTCTACATACCTTTGTAGAAGTGCCCTTGAAACACTTGACCAAGATGAGTTTGAAGTGTGTAACTTGTTCAAGAATTTTAATTTTAAAGAAGCACACTTTGCTGAAACATTAACCAAGTCCAGGCCTCCGTCAAGCTTTTCATTGGTGAGGGTTGACTGCGATACTAAATGGGCTTTGTCCTGCCATAAGAAGGACAAACCCAACGTGTTGATCTTTGACTCTAATGATTTTGGGCATATGAACTACAGAAGCGGTATACCACAGTCCAGATAAAATTAAATTACTAAGGACAAATGTCCTGCCAAAGACAGTTAGGCGACGTCGTTTCCAATTTGCTAATGCACACTTTAAGTACTGATGCCTTTTGAAAATCTGCTAATACTCCATTTACAATTCTAAAATCTGTATATTTACCCGCAAGCACAGTCGTATCATCTGCATATTGAGAAACCTTTAGCGGGCTTTCTACGCCACCTATACATATTCCCTGAAAGTCATTGCGTTGCCTCAATGTGACCCCAACGATTCCATAGCTATGGCGGATAGAAGCGGGGACAATGAGCAACCCTGTCTGACACCTCGCGCCATCACTACAGGTTCGGATAGCTGATTGTTTACTAAATACCAACTTGTTATATCAGTATATAAAATATTTACCCATTTAATAAATCTTGAACCAAAGCCAATATGGTCTAACGACTTAAACAAGAAATCCCATTCAAATCTGCCAAACTCCTTCTCGTTATTAAGTGCTATTATTGCTGCTGGTATACACGCCTTTCCAACTAATTGAATAAGGTTCGTAAAAGCAAAGTGTTGTTTAAAATTGATCTTCCTGGCACAGAGCAGGTTTGATCATCATCAATGACTTCGCCTGGGACTGCGCCAAGTTTTAATGCTAGTGCCCGGGTAATAATCTTATGATCTACACAGAGTAGAGAGATTGGTCTATAATTCTTTATTTTATTTCTGTCACCCCTCTTGTATATAAGTCGAAGATATGCTTGGGCCATCAATGGAGGGAGATGAACTGCTTAAAAATGCTGGTTGCTATTTCTTCTAATACGGCCCAAATGTGTGCCAGAATGTTTGATAAAATTCAACTGGAAGTCCATCGCAGCCAGGAGACTTTTCTAACTTCATACCTTTGAGAGATTTTCTCAAATCATCAGAGTTGTTATTGATTGGTCACAGCTTTCAGGACATGAATCTGGAAGTCTTTGTGTTATATTAGCTAAAACATCTATAGTTGCAGTTTCATCGCTTCCCTAAAATGTATACTACTACTACTACTACTACTACTACTACTACTACTACTACTACTACTACTACTACTACTACTACTACTACTACTACTAACTGTCGTGATATGTAGGGGCGTGCTAAATTCGGTGATTCTCCCGTCTTGCATTCCAGACTTATGGCCAGCAATTCTTTTTCTGATTGCACTTCGTGACCACGTGACCTGGATAATTGATGCATTGTCCTGAAATTCATAGATCACTAGCCACTTATAATATGCATGGATGTGCTAAATCTGGTGATTCGACCTATATACTTTCCAGATGTATGGCTAAAAGCTGTATGGCAAGGTGCATTTTGTGTCTCCGTGACCCATATATTTAACCATTTGCCCTCAAACTCATTTTCGCATATCCATATATAGTGTGAATCGATATGCTAAATTTGGCTATTCTATCTTCTCGGACTCCAGAGATATCGTTGAGATAAATAGACAAACAGACAGACAAACTGACGGCATCAACTGCAATACTCACACTAGCCTTTGGCAGTGTGAATAATAATAATAATAATAATAATAATAATATTAAATTTACTAAGATTAACATAAATTTGTGTGCCTTGTAGTAAAGTGAATTCTGGTAATATTGACAGCATTTAATCTCAATGGCTCATCTTACTATTATCATCTGACTTTGTTACCATCCTAGGCTCTACCATCGTCATTGCCTTCTCTTGGCTTGAACATGAATATTGATCGCTGTGTCTTGGCCTTTGCGAACATCCTACCCTCTACCATTTTTATTGTCTTCTCTTGGCCTGAAAATGAATTTTGATCGCAGTGTTTTGGCCTTTGCGACCATCCTAAGCTCTGTTTTAACTTATTTAAGAGGATATTATGATATTGCAAAACATTTTGAGTTTTGATATGATCAGAATGGACCTTTCGGGTTTTAGTTATGCCCTGCCAATATCTAGCTAATCCCTACCAACACCTCGCTCATGTTGGGACTGATCGATCTCTAGACTCCCTGACTATCAATTTCCAGACAACTATACATGTAAGCTGTTGACTATTTTGGAACTAATTTGACTGGGTGCTGTTGCTGCCAAATTAGTTTCAAAATATTTGACAGCATGTTTATTAAATATCAATTACATACAATTCGTACAACGTGTCGGACTATTAAGCATTTAAGACGGGCTATGTCGAGTCATTGATGACATCGTGATTATGACGTGAACCTACTTCACGTAGTTTATTATGACGTCATATGTCATCATATGATGGATGGATAAAATGGAAAGGTCCATTGTGCCATTGATTCGTGAATCCCTGAAACATATGAATATTAATACTTTTGCACTTTGACACTAAGATGTATATTGTATCTTCTATCACATGTTGCATTCATCGTCTTGAGAAATATATGAATCTTAGCGATGATAAAATGCGCACTGAAGATTAAGATATCCCGAAAACAATTGACGCCATAGATACATTCTTTTCGCATACACTAAGGCCAAAATGGTGATAGAAATCTAACAAGTTTCTGTTGTACAAAACACGGGTAAATCGCTTAGAATTCCTGTGCGGCCCTTAAGGACTGCGTACCCGCAGTTCAAATATCCATGCGATGTTCCCAGAAAATTGATAAAAAATCATGACGATCTGTCAAATAATGATAAGGTTAATAACGTTGCAAGAATGTGCAATAAGAAACGCCCATTGTTGCTAACCGACGACATTTCTGATGACTGTCCATTTGAAAGATTACATAATTTTTTGGGGTAAACTTTCGTTATAAATTTCCAAAAATTCTCTTTCTGACAGCACAAATCAGAATTTCCTTGAAAAGTATTGGAATTAAATTGTTAATTGAAATAGGTTGTATTTTGAGCACTTTAATGCGCTGTTGACGCAAGAGAGGTTAACTGAGAATAAAGGAGAGAAATCCTGAATAATAGTATTAATAATAATAATAACAATAATAATAATAATAATAATAATAATAATAATAATAATAATAATAATAATAATAATCTTTGGAAAATACTACATATAGTTTTCGTTCATCATGTTTGAATTTAAACCCTCTTGTGTCAACAGCGCCTCAAAGCGCTCAAACTATTACTTGATATATCAGTTAAATATTTGATGCTCAATATTTTTAATTCACCACTACATTTCTTTTCGCCGGCTTGACCATTACAGGGGCAATGGTAAAGAAAATTTAAGTTTTTACTTAGCCAGTGTCTATTATAGGCCGAGAGAAGTACCGAGCCAGTCATTCTAGGGTACATATTCAAAAATAATCTTCTCTAGGCTTTTCCAATAGCCATGTCTGAAGACCACTGCAAACTCGTTGTTCGTCAGTTTGACCATTAAAGGGGTAAGTTGACATAAGACGGGTAATGCCTCTTAGACTGTATTATTTCTTGTTATCAAATAATGGCATTTTACTTTCTCTGCTGCAGCAAATGGATGCACAGAACAACTTGGTGGATGCAGCCATATCTGTGTTCCAATGCCCGAAGGGGCTATTGCATGTCTCTGCCCTGACGGCATGCGCCTTGAAGATTTGACAAATTGCTTATCACGTACGTAATTCTAATTTTGTGTATTTGTGCAGGCATGTGTGTCTGCGTGGATATGTGTGGTTGTGTGCGGGCGCATGAGTGCGTGTATGCGTGTATGAGTGCAACGATTTCATCAAGCTAGAATGTTAATCATTTCAGCAGGCCATGTGAAATCTGCTGCATGTTGAAGTGTAGCAATGACAAATCTGTCCAATACATGCATGGTTGATATATTTTCAAATCGGGCTGCTGTGAGGTCAAATGTGTCTATTTTGAAAAATATCTTGCTCAAAACTGTTGCCGTTTAACCTCTGACCCGCCATACACGTTTTCGGGCCAAGCTTCTGCACACGTTTGGAGAAGATCCATCAATTAGACCCAGCGTTATTGAAAAATGTATATTTTGAAAACAATTTTGTTGAAAGCTGTTGTTGTTGCATATTGGCTTCTTAACCCCAAAGTTGGCAAACGTTTTCAGGACCCCACAGGCAAGCGTCACCCCAATTTGGAGAAGATCTCTCTGGTAGAACCAAAGTTATTAAAAAAGACTCAACAACAGTAACAGCAACAATAACAACAACAACAACAACAACAACAACAACAACAACAACAACAACAACAAACGCTTCGTGCTCTCAGTAACCCGGGTGTTTAGCGACGTGGGCAACGATGTTACTGTTCCAGTGCCATAGACACAATATGTAGGCACATTCCCACTTCTTCCCTGATCCACACTCCTTACACGCCTGGCTAAGCCGAGCTATCGTCTGTATATACTGAAACAGAGCCAACTCAACTTAAATGATAACTAATCTCATCTCTCGATAGCTATGCAGGTGATCTAATCGGTCATTCATGAACTATGCAGGTAGTTTAACCATTTTATCATGCGGCTAAAGAAAGATATTTAGGCTTTAGTAGCTAAATGTTGGTACATTTCTACACCATATGATGGCTGTCATTATTTACTTTTCAACCAATCAGAAAAACCTAGTGTGTCTGCCTCGGTATATACGCTCAGTCATAGAGGCGCCAGCCATAGTTTGACAATGTTGTGTAAAACCAACCATACAGGTAAGCTGTTGAATATTTTGAAACTAATTTGACTGGAAGTTGTCAAATTAGATTCAAAATATTTAGCAGCTGTATGATTGCTTTTATACCACATTGCCAAACCATAGCTGGCACCTCTATGATTGAGCGTACACACCGAGGCAGACACGCTAGGTTTTTCTGATTGGCTTAAAGGTAAATCGTGACACTCATCATTGGGTGTAGATATGTATCAACATTTAGCTCTTTCATTGTCGGCATGATAAAAAGCTAAAAAGCCAAGAATGGACTACGGGTGGCACATTCTATCACATGAAGTTAGTATAAGGCCGTGTTCTCACTGGAGAATTACTCGGGAATAACGTCATACATCAGTATTGCATTACACCGGTTTAAGTCTCTAGCTGGAACACGGCCTAGGATAAGGTGAGATTTTCTTTAAGGAACGAAACGATCACTGAACTAAACGTAAGTTAGCAATACTATGCGAGTAATATTGATCTGAATATTAGATATTCTATGTCATTTGTCTGTTATAGTTTGAGATGGTGGGTGTTGAACATAGATCAAGAAAACATAGAGTACCGTGAGGACTAAGACGGAAACAGCACTCACGACTGGATTAATGTGCCCATGCATCATAATCGGCCATGCACGTGTGTCTGTAACACGTTCTGCATATATTCATGCTAGATAAACATAGGTTATTTTACTAATTACGCTAGGTGTGAACTTCACTCTACCCCTAATCTTAAACAATGTTCCCATTTATCCATTTATTTTTCAATCTCAGCCAGCTGGTAAGTACTAAGCTAGCGATATTTTAGTTTTAGATTACCCAGTACCCATCTGAAAATTTACCACTGGAATGGCCGGCTCGATTACCGAGTCCGTCATTCCAGTGGTTAATTAAAAAAAATGATCTTATCTTGACATGCTAATAGACATGTCTCAAGACCACTGCAGAGTTGTTTTGGTCAGTTGGACCATTGAAAGGTTAAGTTGACACATGATAGGTGAGCGATACTATATGCCTGTGTTTATCAGTAAACATCCTCATTCTACCCATGCCATTTACAATGTTAGTGTCAGATGTCCCATATCACCATTTGATGGCGACTCTACAATTTAAGTGAAAATAGCGCTGTATTACTTGAATTGTGAGTCTCTCTTCGGTAGAGAAAAGTCAAACAGTAACTTGCTGTGTCATTTGATATTGTTATATTTTGAATTTGTGTTCATGTGATTTGTTTTAACTTTGTTCGTTTAGATTTATAAAAGACATTCAACTTGTTTTGTCACAAAATAGTAACATAATCTTAGCAGTAACAAGTTACAAAACGCTAATGGACCTTTACAAGTTATCATATGACGTCATAATCAACTACGTGCCGTGTATGATGGCGTCATAATCATGATTTCATGAATGTCTCGATGTAGTCTTCTTAACGCTTAATAGTCCGACACGGTGTACGAATTGTATGTCTTGACTATTTAATAAGCATGCTTTTGAATATTTTGAAACTAAATTGACTCGGCGATGTTGCTGCCATAAAATATTCAACAGCGTACCTGTTTAGTTTTCTTGAAATTGATGAGTTCAGAGATCAATCGATCCCAACATGGGCGAAGCGTGGGTGGAGCTTAACTAGGATGGTCCATTGCATTGCATGAGTCGATTTGGGACCCATGAGAAGAATATATCATCCTACAGCGCTCAGTCTGTATTTAGAGCACATTTGAGATGATTGAGACTAGTAACTTTCGGCTTATGTAGGCAGTGCCTTATCATTTCCCAAATGCTCAATACCATAGGGGTGACATAAGGTGTGTTAGGTCGTCCACTCATCAACAAGCAGGGATTTAACACTGGGCTCGGTTAGTATGGTTAGTCATTATACAGTATAGTGTGAGGCGCTGTATTGGTGAAATAACACGGCCGTCTTATCTTGGGAATAATGTTGGAACATCATCTTTCTAAAAAAATGTTTGATATAATAATCAACATTATTCATCATATTCCAATGATTAAGTTTAAGACTGTTGCATCCACAATAACTAACTCCTGTCCATAGCATGAGACTTGGTACGAAACTGTAATGCTTAACAAACTTCAATTTATCCATGTCAATTTGTCCTTTCCCAGCATAACAACACCACGATCTTCACCTTGATAAGGATAGCTTTGTCTTTGGTATCATAATTTTCAAGTTCTCTGCACACAAATTCAGGCATAGCATCCAGTTCCTCTTCCTCTAATGGGCCTTTTCGAGATTTTTTACTATGCCCCGCCCATCCCTAGCTAAGCTTCACCCACGCTTTGCTCGTGTTGGGATCGATCGATCCCTGAACTCCCTGAATATCAATTTCAAGAAAACTATACACGCAAGCTGTTGAATATTTTAAAACTAATTTGACATAGGCAGCAAAAGCGCCCGGTCAAATTAGTTAAAAATTATACGACAGAATGTGTATTAAATAGTAAAGACATACAATTCGTACAACGACGCGTCGGACTATTATGGACTAAATCGACTCATTCATAACGTAATGATTATGACGCCATCCTACGCGGCACGGGTTTGGTTATGTGGTCATATAATGGATGGATGGACAGGAAATGGACATTAACAACACGCTGTATATTTCCCCAGTCTACACCTAATATCCTGTTTAAGACTGTATTTACATATCCCAGCGGGTTAATCCATGCAATCATTCTTTGAAACTTTACACCACATTTCTTTTTTTTAATTTTGAAAGCACTGGTGCCTTCTGTTTGATTTCCCAATTTCCTTTCATTTCCAATATTATTCTTTACTTGATAGATGGGCATTAACTGCCAGACTGTTGCAAGTCACGCGACGATAATTTCAATGAGCAATAACTCTACCCATGCTGGATATTTAAAAATCCATTTGACTGAAAGTTGAAATTGTAAATTGTAGTCTGCAGAACCTCAGCGGGCAGACATTTAATCTAACAGCGATATTTCAAAAGTTTATTTCTGATCAATGCCAGCTTTATTCCCCGTCTCGACTGACCGAGGATTACTGCCTCTGTTCTCTTGCTTATTTTCTGTCTCGTCATGACCCAATTTTCAAAACGGCTTGAGAAGTGAAACAGTAAGTTAGTCGGCTTTGAGAAAAGGTGTGTTGAGTGACAAAGTGGGGCAGTTAACATTGCGCAGAAATCATTTAATCTTATGACGAATCAAGTTTAAGCCCCTCTCGTAGAGATTTCTTAGAGCGGGTATTGAGACTTGTGTTTGAGATACCATTGTTCCTGGCTACATTATACGTCTTACGGGTTTCTCCCGTTATTTGCACTAAAACTGATCCAGTGCCGGCTTAAGCTAGTGCGAGGCGCTAGGCTGGAGTATTTAAGGGTACGATTCTTTAAAGCTAGACGCTCTGGGATGTAATCCCAGGCCTATTTGGAATAATTATTAATTGGTCAACATCTTTCAAGAGAATTATAATATTTGAAGGCGAAGAGAAAACTATTTTTTCTAAATTTGCTAGTGAATTTTGGAAAATAGCATTCTCTCGTCTTACAAATGGGCATTCCTCAGCACCACTGTAGACTGCCTTTGACCATCAAAGTGGAAATTAACCCCTCTTGTGTCATCTTAACCCTTTAATGGTCAAAGTTGGTCAAAACCGACCTCTGTAGTGATCTTGAGATATGTTCATTTGCAGGCTAAGAGAACATTCTTAAAAATTGAAAAAACCCAAGCCAGTTGGTAAATTTTCAGAAATTGACCATTACACATTTGATGAATGTCCATTTGACGGATTACACAAATCTATTTTTTGTGTAAATTATCGTTATATATTTACACAAATATTCTTTTTGGTTGCAAGAATCAGATATCCATGCGATGTTCCGATGTTCGCAGAAAATTGATAAGAAAAATCATGGCGATCTGTCAAATAATGATAAGGTTAATAAAGTTGCAAGAATGTGCAATAATAAATGCCCGTTGTTGCTAACCAACGACATTTTTGATAACTGTCCATGTGAAGGATTACAGAATTTGTTTTTGTAAACTTTCGATATAAGTTCACAATAATAATCTTTTTGGCTGCAAAAATCAGAATTTCCTTGAAAAGTATAGGCAATTAAATGGCTAATTGAAATAACTAGTATTTTGAGTGCTTTATTGCACTGTTGACACACGAGAGGTTAAATGGACAATAATAATCACGTCTTTGCATAGCCAATATCCATTTGTAATCCGAGAGAAGAATATATTGGAAGATTTACGACTGGAGTGACTGGCTCGGTTACAGAGCCAGTCATTCAAGTGGTAAAATTTAAAAAAATGTTCTTCCCTCGGACTGAAAATGGACAGTGACCAAGAAGACTGTATTACTCTAGTGCCGATGCTACAGAGTTTGTCTCTTCGTTGCGTTACATAGCCTGTAGACAAAACCCGTAAATCGTTTTCGTTTTTTTTGTTAAAGCGCAAGGCCCCCTTAAACACGAGGCTCTAGGCTGTAGCCTAAGTAGCCTAGTGGGTAATCCGGCCCAGAACTGATCCATAAGTAATTACAACAAATATGTATTTTACGTTGTAGTACGCATAACACATGTTACATTTAGTCCAGATAAGAATATATATTGTGATGCGGAGAGCATACGAATATGAGCAATGTCTGTAGTACTGTTTTATAAATGATTTTCATTGGTACATTTACTTTTTGTTAATTTGCATGACAATATCAAAGATTTCTTATATATTATCACTTATATTTAGTCATGTCAGCCTGGATGCCGAACTAGAAAAATCATTTGCATAGGGAGAAATGTTCTGTTGGATATATTTAAACTAATTTAACTGTGAGCTGTTGCAACATTCTCCGGTTAAATTAATTTCAGAATCTTCAACAGCGTACCGGTATGAATATCTTACATTTGATATTCAAAGTGTTAGAATGATTTGATTAATTTTGATTTATTAATCTGTATAATATTTAGCTAAGATTTTGATAATCAGATACTTTATCGAATGGACCGTTCCAGTTTATCCATCCATCATATGACGTCATAATCAAGTACGTGCCGTGTGTGATGGCGTTATAAACAATGACGTCGTAAATGACGTAGATAAATACACCACGAACACATAATTGAAGACAGACTAGGCGTTGTTGTCGAACCGTATGTCTTTACTATTTAATACGCATTCTGTTGCATATTTTGAAACTAATTTAACTGGGCGGTGTTGCTGCCATAGACAGCAATAGCACCCAGTCCAATTAATTTCAAAATATCCAACAGCCTACCGGCATAGTTGTCTGGAAATTGATATTCAGGGCTTTCAGTGATCGATCGATCCCAACACGAACGAGGTGTGGGTGGAGCTTAACTAGGGATGGGCGAGGCATAACTAAAACTGGAACGGTTCATTGTTTACATTAGTGTTTATCCAGTACAACTATATATTACTTAATTTTGTTGTTGATTTACTTATGTTTTATTTCAAAATGTTATGTGGGGCTAGATGATCCCTCGACGAATATCATGCTCAATGGAGGGATCCGATCTGTCACTCAAGCATCTGATGTCATAATTAAATATATCGTGTGTTAGCTGATGTCAGCATCAAATGATGTAGGTCGGTCAGGAATGTGAAAATGATCCATTTGTGTGTTTGAATTGTATGTCCTTAATGGATTTACAATTAGACACAAATCTTTTACTATTTTTAGTTTTTCAATCTATATATTCATCAGGCATACAATGCAATTCATGCACTTTATTGACATACTTTTTCGTACCATTTTGATTGCGACGTAAGCTATCATGTGACGTATTTGCTTATAACATCATATATTTGAGTCCCAGATCGGATCTCTCTATTGTCAATGCATTCAATCATAGTTTGGATAATTTTCATTGCAATTTTGGATATTCCCTACTTATCTGTTGTATTTATCCATTTGAAATGGGACAAAATACGAAAAAACCCCATTTACAAAGCTTATGAAATATTATGATGGATGTTTTCATGCTATTATGACTGGGTGTTATTCCTGGCAAAATATCCCACCGCCCCTCTATACATGAGATCATGGCACAGCTGTGGTTAATTAGGATTCGATGAAGTTTCGTTTGTTTAAAATGTTTTGCTAATAATTTGCTATGAAATTGTGTTATCTAATTATGTACTTAATATTACTTATCTTACAATAAAATGCATTTAGTCTATCTTTGTTGTTCGATTATATTTTCTTAACAAAATCCTGGGGCGGGCGGTCATGCGTGCATGCGTCCCTGCATGTGTGTCAGCCATATGCAGACCGAGAGATACCTATTTTTGACAATTTATCCTGTCATTCTTATTGTACCTTTTCAAAAATAGACTTCTCTCGGTCTGCAAATGGATATTTGTTTAGTAACCCCACATAACTCTGACCGTAGGCTCAAAACAACCCGTGCCTATAATCGTTTGGCTTGGTGCTGCGGCCACCTTTAGCACCAACGACATCAAGTCAAATTAATATAAGAATATTCAGCAGCTTGCCTCTATAGTTACCGTGATATTGGAATTCTGGGAGTGAAAAAAGTGGATGCATTTGAGACGTTTTATAGGAGTGTATCCACGCACGAACCACGACCACATGCACGAATACACCCTCGCACACCTGTCAGCATACACACACGTTCGAACGTATGCCAGCATGCCCGACCACATGCCCGCGTGCACACCCTCATGCGTGCAATGACA
Organism: Chaetoderma sp. LZ-2023a; assembly: GCA_034401795.1. Classification (NCBI taxonomy): domain Eukaryota; kingdom Metazoa; phylum Mollusca; class Caudofoveata; order Chaetodermatida; family Chaetodermatidae; genus Chaetoderma; species Chaetoderma sp. LZ-2023a. The sequence continues at coordinate 56,880,917 of CM067362.1, read as the reverse complement.
TCATAATCAATTACGTCACATGCAGACTGAGGCCACAGAGTCATAAATCAGAGAGAATTACTGCTTCGTGAAACTTGAATAATTCGACAGTTGTACAAATTGTATATTATGTTGAATATGTTGAATCTAATTTGACTGGACACTGTCGCATCCATAGCATACACCGTTGCGCGCGTACCGTCATGCATGTTGGTTTACAAATTTAGCTAAAATAGGTTCAGCAGGTTTTTTTTTAGATACAGTAGGTCTTCACCATTTAAAACATCATGTTAAAGATTTGAAATCTCTTTTGACTCCTATAGCGCACACGCCCTCATGCAAGCAGGACCCACAGTCTGCATCTTGGGTTAAAATTTTAATTAAATATGGGCTCAGTTGGGTTTTCTACATACAGCTCTGTGTTCCCTCCTACGTGTAAGCCCATACACCCGTACGCCTGAATGGCAGCACGCCCAAGCGCATTCCCCGAATGTACAGTGCGCATGCGTATACGCCTGGCCGCATATACTATAGACTTATTAGAAGTTGTAGTCTCAAAACAATCAGCAACAGCCATGGATGATGTGTTAACTTGTCCACATTCCGCACCACCCCAGACCTCTCAGCCACCCCACCCCTGTGTTTGAATTGACAGCCCATTGTCTCTTCAGGCAGGAATACACATGTCCGAACATGTTATAAGTTATCCCCATTCATCAATGCCTATATTCACTCCGCCACTGGTGTATTCGGGAACAATAGATCGATGTATTGAACGGCTGCAGTGATATAGGCGTAAACCAGGATTGTTAGAGAGGTTGACACGTGATTTCATTAGGACATGCCCCTGTCCAGTTCACGTTTCGTTGCTCCGGTCAATCATCAGGCGTTATACCTGTCAACCATCTGAACACATCAATCGATCTACATCCCAAAAGGCGGAGACGGGCTGGGACACAGTTCTGCCTGATCGAGGGCGAGGAGAGGGCGAGTCCTGTGACCCGTGACCTGTGCCCCATTTGCATATTTTGCCACATACCCCTTTTAACGCCAAAAGCAGTAAAAGCTCTCAAGCAATCAGATTTAAGTATATGTGGTGAGGACAAGGGGACGTGTATGCAATATGCAAATGAATGACGTAACATGCCACGTGATCCCCTCTCAACAAAGCAGAACTGTGTACCAGGTCGTCGCATATTTTTTCGGGTCCTCGTGGGCTATATCCTAGAATAATCGGAACAACAGGATAACTTGTATTTATATAACAAGGTAACCAGTCATATACGAACCTGGTAAAAATATATTCAAGTGCCGAGGAATATAATTATCAATGATATTATTGTTTTATTACGCATGATTCTTTTACTGCATTGGATGTTTGTTGAGGAACACCGTACTTATCCTTCAAACAAAAAATGTTCTTGCCACATCGTTAAAGATTGTGTTTGTTCACCTTATTCTCTCTATAGAATGGAACCCCTGTCCGACTAGTTAGATTCTGAAGAAGACAGAATCTTGCGTCTCCCTAACACCACCACCCCACCACCGCCTCGATTACATGTGGTTCACCGAACGACAGGGCAAGCGGAGCAATGACTCCGACGTAACTGTAGAGATAAACCCTCTTGGTATATGTGTCCAACTGGGCATAACGGAAATAAAAAGTTGCGCTGATTTGCTACACAGCTAGCAAAATTCATTGGTCGCTAGCAAAGCTTCGCTTCCTCCCCACAGGGCACCATGCGCTGGATGACCCATGAGAAGGGCGCGTTGTCATCTTCATATATATATATATATATATATATATATATATATATATATATATATATATATATATATATATATATATATATATATATATATATATATATATTAACAAATTACTTTCTGAGACCACCTGTCTTTAGTAACTACCGTTGGTAGCAACAGCTACCATAACATAAAAAGGTTAAAAAAGCAGCGACTGTCATATTCTGCACAATTTTCTTTTCAAATTTAATTTCGCTTTCAGAAACATGTGATTTCGTTTACGTGAAACTTATTGCTTGTGCATTTTGCATTAAACTTTCTATTAGCATATGAGTATGAATTTAGACAGGCCTAGAGGCTAACGACTATTACACCTATAACTGAAATGCCGTGAAAAATCTTCTCTTGGTCTGCAAGTGGGCATTTTCTATATGAGGGACTTGATATTTTCTTTGACAAATCTGATGATTACAGGTTCAACATTAACAATAGGAGGTGCAGTGGCGGAGTGGTTAGGGAGTCGAGCTCGCGACTCGAATGTCTCAGGATCGATTCCCGGTCGGTCTTCCGCATTGTGCCCCTGAGCAAGGCACTTCACCCCGCGTTGTTCCAGTACACATTGAATATTTTGGGGGCGTGGCCTGTCTTCACACACGAAACCGTAAACTCTTAACCTACTAGATTCTACTAAGACTGACGATTCACTCCTTCCTACTAGCTCTAAGCGTTGCAGTGACAACGTCGGTCGACTGTTAAGCGTGAGCGAACGACAACTCCCTCGCCTCGTCTGACAGATGGTGAGGTGGATGATATTTATTCTGAGTTGTTCTGGGCCTATCTGACTGACTCTAGATTTCAGGTAAGGACTGGGTGTTTCTCCTAGCTCAGTTTTAACAAACTACTGACATACATATACGTAAGTTTATAAATTTATTTACACTAACTGTACAAGAAAATTTTTGATAATAATTGAGCAAGATCGCTCCATACAATCGTACTTTATATATGAACTGAATGGTCTAACTTATTCTATCCTAAACTAACCAAATCCTATCCCAACAAGTAATAAGCCACGTTAGCCATAACAGCCATGGCTTTAACCAAGCGGAAAAGTCTGTGACTGCTTGGTGAATCCAAGAGCGGAAGATTAACCTTATCTGAGAGATGTTCCATTATTTACACCCTCAGATTATGACTTTCCAGTGCTCTGGTCATTTACCAGAAATGCACATCTTCTCTCATATCACATTCTTATGATTCTTCTGGGAACTCGATAACCACACTTTGATTGGCCCAACAATAAAGTTACCAATCAACTTCTGTTTATCCCTTCCCAGAAGTTCTGACCTGATGACTGATCGGTCCTTTCAACCAATCAGCGATTTCTCCCTCATTTGCTATGGAACAAAACGTATTCATTATAGTTCTTTACTGCAGAGTCTGATTGATCCCAATTGGTTATGACGTCACTCCGACCAATCATACTCTGCCCAATCCTCCATAGAGGATTGTGCCTCACATACTCAAAACAGTGGGGACCGGTTCTGGTTTGATGTGATCTGTGAGCTAACTAGCAACATTATGGTATGTGTTGTTGTTGCATACCATAAAATGAGTGGCATATAGTTTATCAATAAATTTCGATTCGGTTATGAATTCCTAAAGGTCGTTCTAATGTCCATGTCCTATCCACTCTATACTAATGGAGAAGTCTTGAGAATTATAGGGTGCTAGGCACACGTGCTGGATGATTCATTACCAGATGGTGTTGTTCTAGCCCACGATCAAATACCAGTCTGCTTACGTCATCAACTTTGTCAGTTAGTCACATTCAATTTATTCTCATAATTCATGATCCCAACACTAGCCACTAAACATTAATTAATTCCAAAACTACAACTATCAACAACTGCTGAATATAATAAAAGTGGTTGTCTGTTAAGCAGCAACAACCTTTAAAAAAACTAAATCATTCTCAGATACACATCAACTCAGAACTATAGAATCATATCCAATTAAATCCTCCTATTTCTACCATCATCAGGTAATCTCATCTGCTGGTTACGTAATGCCATAAACAGCATCCCCTATCCATCTAACATTAGTACACATCTATTACATACAAAGAGATGACCCGGCTGCTCGACTTTCTACCGTCCCAATGATTGACCCCTATTCATAAATAACAGGTGGTCGACTCAGCTACGTACATGGATGATGCTTAGTCATTCAATTTTCCAGTTTCGAATTGTATGTACATAAATATCATTGGTGCAATATCGCCGCATCCATCTTTAGCTCACCTGAAATTTTAGCTCAGCTGGTATTTTCAAAACTTAATTTCTTTTTGGGTCTTACGTGAATTATAAGACATCACGCGGGGTCATGACCTCCCACGTGACAATCCCATATTTACAACATGTCTGTAAAATAGGTACCTGTGAGGGAAGTGTCAGCAATACGGAATATCGGTAAACAAACCTATAAAACGGCAGCCCGGCTGTATGCTCCCAAAGGGAATCGAGATTGTGCAGAACTGAAAAAGGCGCAATGACCTTGTTGTAAAGGCTAAGCGTGCAAGTGGAAGCAGACTATAAAATCATGACCTATATCTATAGCATTAATTTTACCTGTGGTAAATATATGTAGAATTATCCGATAGCTGATGTACAGCAGTAGCAAACCAGATCTATCAGAGATTGCTATTGAATATTTTGAAACTACTTTGACTGAAGGATGTGACTGCCTATGGCAGCAACAGCGTCCAGTTAACTTGCTTTCAAAATATTCTACAGCATGTTTATTAAATAGTAGTGACATACCACGGGACATGACCGTGACAATCGAGGTCAGAGGTCATGATATCAGCCAGCATTTTTTTCATTCAATATGACAATTCTTTTCAATCACTTTACTAAGCACTGCGTGATAATAATACATTTATGTGATATAAACATTTCCGTTATATATCGATCTGATATATGTCCAATCCCCCTTGCTGTTTACTGACTTTCGAGGAACATATATGATCTAGGCGGTATTGTTTTACATCGCTGACAATGGACTTTTCCAGAGTATTGTTGTCATGTGACGTCATAATCAGCTAAGCATCGTGTAGGATTACGTCATAATCATTACGTTATAAATGATTCTATTAGGTCCTTCGTTAACTCTTAATAGTCCGACACGTTGTAAGAAGTGTATGTCTCTACTATTTACTAAACATGCTGTTGAATATTTTGAAACTAATTTAACTGGTGGCTGTTGCTGCCATAGCACCCAGTCAAATTAGTTTCAAAATATTCAACAGCTTACCTGTATAGATTCTGGAAATTGATAGTCAGGAAGTTCAGAGATCAATCGGTCCCAATGCGAGCGATGTATGGGTGGAACTTAGCTAGAGGTTGGCGGGTCATAGCTAAAACTGGAAAGGCCAATTTGTTTATTTGCCGAATATAATATATCATCTAGTAGCAAACAAGACACGTCTTCTCGTTTGAGGATACGTGACGCTTGACATGAAACTATATACGTTAGTCAGTGGAGACGTTTATCGTATGGCCGGAAGACAGTGCTCTAACACGTTTCACATCTTTCACAAGAACATTCCTCACAGCATTGTATTCTGTTCATTTCGTGGTAACACATTTTCCGGCACACATTCTTTCCCTTGCGTGAACAGAAAAAGTACTTCAAGACTCTGATGTTATTCGCCTTTCAAAATATATCGGCATTAATTCACCCTTATCAGATTTCTTCTATACATTATGTTCGGCCGTATGCATGTGTTCTACGTGTTCCTATCTCCATATCATCGTCTGCCGTCTAGCTCTTAAAACTTGCTGGTAAAGCTTGTTTCTACCGGAGGCTAAGCGGTAAATGTTTCTTTGCAAGCTCTATAGGCAGGGTACTTAAGTTGATGTGTGTTTGTTTGTGCTTATGCATATAGTGGTATAGGCTGCGGTTGCGTGCAAGGTGTTCAACAGATACTGATCGGTCTTTGAAGGAGTCTGCACCATGTGATTTGATGATATTTACACAATTTTCTTACATATTCGGTAGAATGAAGGCACGCAGTCACAGCATGTTAGACCATGAACTGCAGGCAATATCTAGAAGAAAAGGAAAGAAATTGATTGACATAGTACATTGGTAGGATTAAAGCTATGCTGATATGGTGCTAGACCTATTTTTCCTGTCTCAATCCACAACTTGGAGATATTTGTCATAATATGAAAGTAATACAGCACCAATATCAGGGGATTTGATAATTACCTAACCCTTCCCGTCAGCATATTAAGACAGTGTGCATAACAACATTCATAGCATGAAATAACATTCATGTGTCGGCCTTCTGTTGATGGCATTGCGGTCCATCCTTGATTATTTGCCAATTTGTGGTAATCGCTAATGCCCGTATCCCGTCATAAAAAGCATTTGCTACGTATACAGGATTTTCTTCATTCGCTATCATTTGGTTTCTGCAACTATGTTCTGCAATACAATCAGCTCGAAAATGTGTCAGTGCTGTTTAGTTTCCAGAAACTTCAAGTAATGTTGCCATTAGAGAATCGTGCGTGTGGCAATCACGTGATACCGCTTAGTCGGTGCATTGGTGCATTTTCTCGCCCATGACGTTCGGTAAACCTAAACAGAATTTATATGGTTATATTTGTCCCACACATCGATCGATGTGTCTGCCACTTGCAGCCGAATGGATAGTTTGTTACAGTAGCACAATGCATTGAAGTCTTTTGCATTGCGTCCTTTCATTTTGTGAAGTTCGGCCATTGCACATCTCATGTATACTAGTGATTTCATTGATATCGTATATACTGACCAGATGGCTCCTGCGCATACCCTCACTATAGAGCTAGCTGTAGAGACTGCCGGTGACGCGACTTCAGCAAATCGCAATTGCTCATGACCGGGTATTGACTGACTGCTTACGCAGACGATCAGCTGCATATATAGCCTTAAACAATTACTCAATTATCTTTTTGTAATTTGAAGATAAATTGAACAGACGCAAATCTACACATTTGTATCAGAATTAAGATTGTATAGGCTATATTATTCTGACATTTTATTCAACTACGTAATAGGATTAGTAATAAAAACCTATTATTTTGGAGACTATATATCCGGTGTAAAAATACTCAACTCTGAAATGCCGCATTTGAGAGGGACATGAGCGATGTACTATATCTATGAGTGATTGACTGCCTTGTTGAGGACAGCTTGTGTACTTTGTAATAACATTCTCCAGTTTATGCACACGGTCGCCTTTCTGATACTTTCTCAAGGTACCATCTCCAAGGAACCTCGACGTTGACACAGATGTGACGTTAAGTCCCAATATAGATTCCATAGCAATAGTGTCGCTGTGTTCAGAATGTATCAGAGCTCATCTATATAATAGTTTGGATACTAGATTACATTTTGCAGCAGCTGCATTCCTCGTCGTGTTGCATTTCTGTACCATGCATTTAAAGTGTCGCGAAGTCCCAAGCTTGGTATTGGATCATGGAAATGATGTGTGCGACCGGTAGACTGGCAAGACATAACACATCTTTTCATCAGTTAATAGTATCCACCAGAACGTGGCCTAGTTTCATTGAAAAAGAGCGCTAGAAATAATCTTGTAATCAACTCCAAAGAGAGAAATGGACCTATAATTTCGTACATCGTACATGAGCTAGCAACATTGTAAAAGGAAGTTTTCCTAGCTGGAAAATCCTTAGAACAACCTCACAGAATTTCGGATCAATTAGATGCCAGAATGTAACATAAAGCGCAACAGACAGGCCAGCTCTCCATCGCGCTTTTCCATTCTTCATAGAATTGAGCGAATATATCAGGTGTCCCGTAAGCTTAAAGCTTCATCACAAGTATCAACCAATAGCGGTGTGCGTGCGTGCGTGCGTGCTTGCGTGCGTGCGTGCGTGCGTGCGTGCGTGCGTGCGTGCGTGCGTGCATGCATGCATGCGCGCGTGTATGGGTGGGTGTACGTGCGTGCGTGCGTGCGCGTGTGTGTGTTGGGGGTTGGGAGGGGATGGTGGGGTGCTAGTAGAAGGGCGATGTTATATAGGCGGCTGTTCCGATTGGCCGAGAAACTGATGACGCCCTTAATATTTGAATTATGTCATGCCACCTTTTTTCCGTCAAATATACTCGAATTTGTTCGAGTTAGGTCCGGGTTAGGGCATCGTATGAGACACCAGATGCCGCGTTGAAAGCCTAATGACCTGTGAAAAGGGGCATGGCCTAATGTGCATCCATATCGTCGCCCTGGTCCGGTCACGCGATGCCCTCTACGCTCGTCGCCGATCCCTAATGATCCTCATCGAGAAAGGGTGTGACCTAATGTAGCGTAGTCTGACGTGTATCCATATCGTTGGCCTGGTCAGGTCACGTGATGTCAGCTACGCTCGTCGCCGGGCCTAGTGCCCCATGGAAAAAGGGGCGTGGCCTAAGGTCTGGGAGCCGGCCTAATATGCATCTATATCGTTGCCCTGGGTTAGTGCAGTCATATCGTCACTCTGGGGTAGATCAGCTTATGGTACGCCAGCTGTCGCGTTACAGCCCTAATAACCAGTTAAAGGGGTTAGGTCTGTGCTCTCGGGGCATGATCTAACGTGCGTCCATATCGTCGTCTTGGGTTAGTGCGGCCATATCGTCGCTCTGGTGTAGGTTAGCATATGGAATGCCAGCTGTCGCGTTGTAGGCCTAATGGCCCGTGGAAAGGAGCGTGGCTGAACGTGGTCAGTGCATGTGAAGTCTGTAGACCAATCAGCACGGCTGCCTATATCGTCGCCCTAGCTTTGGCGCAACATGTGAAGCTATGTCCTGTGGTGCGCATTGTAGGCATACTGACCCGTGAAAGGGGCGTGGTCTAAAGGCAAGTGGTATGATCTAGTATGCGTATAGAGCTGACTTTTTCCCATTCGTAAATCGCTAAAAAAAATACTACGTTTCTTTTACTACGAATTGTTATCGGGTATACTGATTATACACCAGGTGAAATCTGCAGGGTGTCAGTTGTTACCGCGTTGCTGAAAGTATGTCACACCTCATTCAGTCAAACGTATTCAAAAATACACATCACAAACATTCATTTCACTCCCAGCATTTAATCTTTTCCCAGAATTTTCTGAACGATCACATGGGCATTACACCCGCAGTCCCACACTCTAATAAACAGTAAAGCTATGCGAGTTGGTCTGCGACAAAACTTCCAGGTGAGCCCTTTCTCATAAAACCGGAATAAATACACGTAGTTATCTTGCCATAGGCAGCACCATCACCCAGTTAAATTAGTTTCGAAACATTCAATAGCTTACCTGTATAGTTTTCTGGAAATTGAGATTCGGAGAGTTCAGGGATCAATTGATCCCAACACGGTCAAATAGAAGGTGGAGCTTAGCTAGAGATGGGCGGGACACAGCTAAAACTGGATTCCTCTATTACTTGTATAATAGTTAAGTAAATCATTACTAGTATCATCTTCATTGGATGACCACAGATACTGATTAATTTTGAAATGCTGGAATATAAATCACGATGAATGTATCATTTATAGCTGTTCTGAATAGATGACACTCATGATATGAATAGGCCGGTAAAAGCAGGGACTTTCCCTTCTGCTTATTATTTACATGTTTCACGACCGGATTAACAAATAGGCTAACGCGCCATAGCATCGATGCAAACATTAACCTGCCTACGTGATAGAAGTAAGTATGTGTATTGATACGAGGTATCAATGGGGGGTAAACTGTAGCAGAAACGTGTTCTAAACGCAGTCCAAATTAATTGCAACAGGTTTGAGACGTGTCCGCATCGATGTCCACTAAATAGCGTGCTCATCGAAGCTAATACACTCTCACATAAGCTGGCAAGCTTTCAGAGTAGCTGGACAACTTTCACAGAAGCTGATAAGCTCTCACAGAAGCTGGTAAGCTCTCACGGAAACTGAAACGCTCTCACAGAAGCTGATAAGCTCTCACAGAAGCTGATAACATCTCACAGAAGCTGGTAAGCTCTCACAGAAACTGATAAACTCTCTGAGAAGCTACTGGTAATCGCTCACAGAAGGTAGCAAGCTTTTATATAAGATGATAAACTCTCACAGATGCTGATACACTCTCACAGAAGCTGATAAGCTCTCACAGAAGGTGGTGAGCTCTCATAGAAGCTCATACGCTCTCACAAAAGCTGATAACATCTCATAGAAGCTGGTAAGCTCTCACAGAAACGGATACACTCTCTCTCTGAGAAGCTACTGGTAATCTCTGACAGAAGGTAGCAAGCTTTTATATAAGGTGGTAAGCTCTCACAGAAACTGATACACTCTCACAGAAGGTGGTAAGCTCGCACAGAAGATGGTAAGCTCTCGAAGAAGCTACTGGTAAAGGCTCTCATAGAAGATCGTAAGCGCTTGCAGAAGGTGGTAAGCCCTCACAAAAGATGGCGAGCTGTCAGAGAAGCTGGTACGCTTTCACAGAAGCGGGTTGGCTCTCACAGTAGAGGGTAAGCTCTCCGAGAAGCTACTGGTAAGCTCTCGTAGACTGTGGTAAGCTCTCACAGAAGATTGTAAGCTTTCAGAGAAGCTGGTACGCTCTCACAGAAGCGGGGCACGTTTTTAGAGAAACTGGTAAACTCTCATAGAACCTACTGGTAAGCTCTCACAGAAGATGGTAAGGTCTCAAAGAAGCTATAGGTAAGCTCTCACAGAAGCTGGTAAACTATCATAGAAGCTACTGCTAAGCTCTCACAGAAGATAGTAAATTCTCGCAGAAGCTATTGGTAAGCTCTCACAGAAGCTGGTAAACTATCATAGAAGTGGGTAGGCTCTCACAGAAGCTGGTAGGCTCTTTATCTATTTTATGCAGTTGTCTACAGAGGATCTCCTGAAATTTGACATTTCATATTAGGTTTACCAAACGAGGTTGGTAAGATCGCATTTGGAACGAGTGATACTGCACGACACAACGCTATGTCTATCCACAGCTGTCCCGTTTTGGGATAGATCGATGCTTGAACTCTCTGACTATCAATTTCCAGAAATATATACATGTAAGCTGTTGAGGATTTTGAAATTAATTTGATTAGGTGCTGTTGCTGCCTCGACAGAATGTTTATTAAATAGGAAAGACTTACAATTCGTACAATTCGCACAACCTGACGGATTATTAAGCGGTGAAGACGGACTAAATCGAGCCATTCATGACGTAATTGAGTATGACGTCAGCGTACACGTCGCGTGCTTGACATTTTGGCATCGTACTAGGTTCTGACACGCTGCGCCGTGACTGAACTGTCACCAATGTGGGGTTAATAATCCGCCACCAACACATGGACATACAGTGTCCGCCTACCACTTCCTCAGCTGTTGCATAGGATGGGAGACACGGAGTAGCAACTACCTGCATACGCAAAGGGTTAAGGTTATCGTGCCCCATTAAATAAAGAACCTTTGCACGAGATATGAGATGCATGTTGTTTTCTGTTCAATTTACCCAGCATGCAATGCTACCCATGATGCAATACTACCCAGCATACGATACCTTGAATACATACTCGTTGTAATTAGTGAACGCCATATTCGTTGAGTCTATTGTCTGTACAAGCCAGGATTTCTCAAATAAAGTGGACCTGTTTGCATGTGTAACCTTTCATTTGTCCACCAGCTCTGGAAGCGTAAGCATGCACGTATGACATATTCACGGCAGTACATTCGACAGGCTGCATTTCAATACTGTTCAAGACAAGTGTGTCAATTTCCAGGAGAAAATACGAGAAAGCTTTTAAATATTTTGACAAAAATTTATGTGAAAATGGTTACTATTAATGACAGCAAAAGCATTCAGTCAAGTTATTATCAAAATAATTAGATCATGCGATTGCTATTTGCTACAGATTTCAGACAAATTTGAATCAACATTGTTGCTACAACAGCTTTCAGTCTATATATTCGAAAATAATCATCATAATTTCCAGTCCATTCGCTACGGATCTGAAGAGCAATGTGACCGTAAGTTGTTGATTCCTAAGGTACCAACACAATAGTTGAATTGCCAGCCACATGCACACAATCAAATGGCTATCCAACTTCTTAATATATAGGTAGAGTGATCATAGGCGTGTCTACGATTTCTCACCAAGAATGAATGATAAGCAAACAGGGTGTTTGTTTCGTAGACACATTGTGTATCTGTGTGAAATGCATTGATCGAACAGAAATGTACACACGCTAGCTTTGCTAAATATTCCGTTCATGCATGCATATCGTATCTTGGCTTATACTCATTCTACTTTCAGTAAATAGTATGGACAGCAATTATTCGTCAACGTTGTTGGTGCCTTAGTAATCAACAACTTGGTCAAATAGGTCTTCAAATCCGCAGCGAGTTTCAACTGAAAGCTATTATAAGATTAATTTAGAACATTTAGACTGAGAGGTGTTGCAGAAACAATTTTCATTCAGATTTCTATTAAATTTAAGTAGTTATCGAATTACCTACTACTAATTATTATTACTACTATTATTGGCAAAGTATATAACAGCTATGTTGTATTTTCTCCTGGAACTAGACACACTTGGGATGGACAGCATTGAAATAGAGGCTCTCAAATTTACTGCCGTGCATCTTACAGGCTTATGCTTCCAGAGCTGACTAACAAATGATCATTTGCACATGCAGGCCGGCTCCTTTTGTTTCAGAAATGCTGGCCTACACAGGCAATGGACTACACGAATATGACGTCCAATAGTTACAACGATTATGGAGTCAGAGCATTGCTTGCTGGGTGACATTCCACACTGGGTAGCATTACATGCTGGGTAAATTGAACAGAGATCAATAAGCATTTCATATTTCGTGCAAAGGTTCTATATTCAATGGGACACGAGAACTTTAAGCAGCGGCCAGCACTCATGAGAAGCAAAGTCATGGCGTTAAAAGTATAGGCCTACGCTAGGAGAGGAAGTGGACAACAGCTAACGAAACCAGCAGTAGAAAGGCGACAGTGTGGGCGGGTGTTCTGTTTAGTTGATAGAGTTATGACGTCATTAATATTTTAATTAGGCCACGCCCCTTTTTTCCGCCTAAAATACTCGAATCTGATTGGTCTTGTCCTTTTTCTATTGTTTTCTTGACCAATAAGTTTCGAATATTTGTTTGGCAGAGGGGGGGGGGGGGGAGGAGGGGAAAAAGAGCAGAGAACAAGAGACATATCATATCTCGCACAAAGGTTCTATATCCAATGGGGCATGAGAACTTACATCACTCAACACTCATGAGAAGCATAGTCTGATGGACATGCTGCTATATATGCGGAGGCTAGTGGCCAAGCCATGTGTTAATAGTATAGTCCTAAGAGAGAAAATGGAAGTGGACAACAACCAGCAGTAGAAAAGCGTCGGAAATGGCGGCTATTCTGATTAGTTGGGAGAGTAATGACGTCATCAATATTTAAATTAGGCCACGCCCGTTTTCCCCGCCAAAAATACTCGAAGCTGATTGGCTTCATGACCAATAAGATTCGAGCATCTTTGGCGAGAAAACGGGGTCATGACCTAATTAAAATATTGATGACGTCATAACTGTCTCGACCAATCACACCAGCCGCCCGCTCCTCGATGCATTTTGGTTTGTAGATGTTTTGATTTGTAATGATGATTGGTATGTTTAAATGTGCATGAGAAAACCCTGAATGCAACATGGTCAATGGAAGGTCATGTGACCCCTCATGACGAATCAGAACAGCAGCTTATGCAGTCGCCACGGCTCGAACCATTGCTATATTGATATGTGGCAATGATGACTGACAGGTACAACAATCCATACAACGGCTAGATGCTGGTCTAATTCAAATATTGATGACGTCATACCGCTGGCCTATCAGAGCACCTGCGTATACAGTCGCCACTGCTCGAGATGTAGATCTAGTGACAGTTACAACGAGGTGTGAAATGCCTAGGTTGGGGTTGGTTCAATCCGTAATAATGTTACTTATATGGTTGTCATTGTTCAGGATAGCGTGCCAATTGAGGTGATGTGACATCTCCCAGCCAATCAGAGCAGCAGCTTATACAGTCGCCAACGTTTGCTCTGTAGGGATATTGGCAGGTGCAATGAGCCGAGAAAGCATTAGCGGCGTGGCCAAATAAAGAGTCACATAGCCTCTTACAGCCTCAAACCAGCCGCGTATACAGTCACCATTGTCAGAGCTGTCAATCGAGGTCGTATGCCATCTCTCAGCCAATCAGCATAACCGTTTATTCAGTCACCAATGTTTGCTCTGTATAGCTATTGGAAGGGTAATGAGCCGTGAAAGAGTTAGGGGGCATGGCCAAAGGAGGCGGCATGTGACCCCTTGTGCCCATCAGAACTGCCGCCCATACAGAATCATAACGTGTTCAAACATGTTCTGGCAATGGAGGTCATGTATCATATCACCCAGGCCACCATAGCAGCTGCTTATACGGTTGCCGTTGTTCGAGGTGTAGAGCTTTTGACACGTTACGATATGAATGGAAGGGTCCTTCATTCATAAGTTGTACAAATACTACATTTTACCAAAGCTAGGGCCTGTGGTCTGACATTTACGCATCCAACAATTTTACATGCATAGGGTTTTGACTAATAATATTAATAATAATAATTGGTGAGGCTCATTCCCTAGGTATACATCCTTGAAATCTGGCTGGTTGTTGTATATTTTATAGAAATATGTGGAAATCTCATCAGCGCCAAGGTCAATTGGTTTCAAAATATTCCCCAGAATGGTTTATTAAATAGCATATACATTCACTCGTGCTCGTGTTCACCTATTTCGGGCAGAGTTATAAACCTATACATATGTTATACTTGGGTGTATGTGTCCTAAGTTAATAACACTCTAGACTTATAATACATTCAACTATGCCCATGCCTACCGGAAGCGGGACAAAGGGAGAATGATCACAAGTATACTCTATAATGTTTAACATTCAAAATGCAGAAGTAGCATTTCCTACCAGAAAACAGCGCAATATAGCAATGCCAATCAACGCATGCCCAAAACTGGACCTCTTCTATCAAGGAAACAAAATCCTTAAAATGAACAATGACATCATGCAAAAATACCTCAACATATATTATCACGCCCCACCCCTCAAATACCCTAATATGTATTATTATTAATATTATTATTATTATTATTATTATTATTATTATTAATATTATTATTATTATTATTATTATTATTATTATTATTATTATTATTATTATAGGGTTGACGCTCATACCATAGATGTACACCAGTGGAACCTATCTGCTTGTTGTTGGTTTTTGTGGACATATATTGGGACCTCAATGGTCCATCTAGTAAAAGTATTTTCAAAATATTCATCAACATGTTTATTAAATAGTAAAACATTCAATTTGCATAAATGCAGAGCTATTCTCAACAGAGTTATCAAACCTGTATGCGCGCTATTCCTGGATGTATGTACTGAAGCACCTTAAGTTAATAAAAGCTACACCTATGCCAAAATCCTTGAGGGTGCCGGTGCGGGTGAGCTTCTATTATATCGGTATCTCGAAAATCCTTCCTGAAGCTATTTCGTCTCAAATTTAAAGCCCATCTACGGGTAACACCTCAAACAGTAAAATTATTTTCAAAATATTTGCCAGAGCTCTTATTAAATAGTCAAGGCTTTCACTTGTACACGCATTTGACTATTCCCAGAAGAGTCATAATACATGTATATACGTTATGCCTGGATGTATGGACCCAGGCCGAAGTTAATAACAGTTACACATATGACAAAATCCGAGAAGTTGGCTGTGGAGGTGAGCTTCCGAGAGGGCGCCCCCAGTAGAGGCATCTCGAAAACCTATTCTGAAACTAAATTGTCTCAAATTTGAAGTCAGATCTACCGTCACCACCTCAAGCAGTTAAATTATTTTCAAAATATTTGCCACAATGCTTGATAAATTGCAAAATAGGCAATTTTATCATCGTGCTGATATGGTCCCACTTGATGCTTCGGGTATGCATGTTCGGGTGTGTGGGTGTGTGCATACATGCGTGCGTGCGTGCGTACATACATGCGTGCGTGTGTGTGTGTGCTTGTGTGCAGGTCCCTATGTACAGGTGGGGGTATGGCTTGCGGCTGGTGTGTGGGGGTGTGAGGTGCGGGCTGGGCCATGGATGAACGCAAATGTTGGTTCTTCGAGAGAATAATCCTGATGTCTCTGTAGAAATTTTGTTTGAGGCGGCTGAATGGTAACTTGCTAAGTGGTATATCCGATACATAACCTAAGGATATCTAATGGTTTACAAACATCAGTAAACCCCCTACCTATTGTGCAGCATGAGTATATTAATAAACACTTGATTAACATATAACGGAGATAGATCACCACGGCATGATGGCTGGTAATAGGTGCAGATTACGGAGATGGAATTAAAACAGGACATCTAGCGCATTACGCACACATCCTCACTCTCGCTCCTAACACAGCATACATCGCAACTGAATTAATAATACATCATTAACATATAATGGACCTTTCTAGTTTTAGCCTTGCCCCGTCCATCTCTAGCCAAGCTCCACCCACACTTCGCCGTGTTGGGATTGATCGATCCCCGACTGCCATAGCTATCAATTTCCCTGGAAACTATACAGGGAAGATGTTAAATATTTTGTAACTAATTTGACTGGGTGCTGTTGCTATGGCAGCAACAACGCCCAGTCCAATTAGTTTCCAGAATATTTATGAAAGGACAATTCCGGGATTGGTAAAAGTGTACTTTATTTGAAAGACTATTATTTGACTAACATATTGGATCCGAAATAAAGGCAATAGTCACTTAATACAAGTAATTATACCATCGTAAGCATGGGAATATTTTATCTCCCCCGGGCGGCGCCATTTTCTTGCAACGAGAGCGAGATTTCACGAGAACCTGACGTCATCCCCACACCAACGTTATCTTTGCCGAGCACGAAGGCTGTACAGTAACTATGTATGTGCATGCAGGCCTAACATGTGCTAATTTGTAATCGTTAGGACATTATCCAGTTAAGCTGGTATGTTTTGCAAGTAATTCTAGTATCCGAAGTCGGCGGGGGAATCGTTAACCCGTAGACCGCTGAAGCATAGATTCCATTTTCTCCATTTTCTCTATCCTATCAGAATGTGTTCATTTTGGTAACAATGCTGCTGTAAGTCAATGCTGTGCACGACAGCAACACGTTTCAGCAACATCTTTTTCAAAATGTACCCGGCACTATTTATGTAAGTAGGCTATTACGTATTTTACACCATGCGATAAGGGTTAAATGAAAGACACGTGCGTATTGACAAATTACTCAGCCGGCTCAAGATACAGTTATAGTGTGTGTTGCAGGCAGTGCAAATATATATTCCAAGAAAACATATGATAATATTGCCGGAACCACAGAACCCATTGTAATAATTCTGATACCTATCAGTAGCTGCAAATTCGAAGATTTATCCAATGCTAGGGATGTTAGAATCGGCCTAGTGGTTTAAAATATACACTCTGCGGGAAAAACTAAGCCAACAAAACTTCAAACAAAAAATTTCAATATTGATCGGCGATGAAAATTCCGAGATTTTATGTCAAAACTTTTATACATTTGGTGATATCTCTAGCAATATTCACGTGAGCAAAATTATACTTAGTCAGGCAAATAGCCATTTCCTATCGGCTTTTAGCACACTCCAATTTAATGGCAATACGCAAAGATAAAGTCTGCTAGACAGAAACCATCTCACGCTGAATTTTTCCAAAAAAGGATAACATATTCTCAGATCGTATCTTAGATGAATAATTCTTTTAATATGGTCCAGTCTTTTGAACCTCTTGTCCGATATTAACATCCATTATATCATATTAATCACGAGGTCGACGCCTATTTAGAGATCCTAGAATCATTGGAATGGCTTCAGTAGTTTGTTTACTATTATCATTTACGTATACTTCCTTAACATATATACCAGCGACTATTGGCATCGCTCCTCTAGTCATAGAACTTGCGGTGGTGCGGGACTGACGTTGCTAGACGCGATAAAATGTGCGAACAATTGTAAATTTTACCTACTTTATTTAACGAAAGTTTGTCACGCTATTTCTATCTGGTTATTATTCTGGCGCCATTTCATTAAACATGTAATAATCTTTCAAATAAAGCACACCTTTTATCGTCCCGGAATTGTCCTTTAAAGAGTAAAGACACACAATTTGTACAACAACGCATAGACCGTCTTCAAATATGCGTTCGTCACGTACTTATCGACTTCATCCGTTATGGTGTCATACTATACATCGCGTAGTTGATTGTCACGTCATGTGATGGGTGGGTGTTCAGGAAAGGTGAATTGAAATAGAGCTATGGAGCATAGTAAGTTCTGGCATTTCAATATATAAGCATTAACGATAGGGGCCAGCTTATGAATTACAACTAGGAATCAAGCACGCCTAATCTGTCCATGGCACCCAGGACATACGGCTATACCACTACGAATATCGCAAGAATGTAAATAGATACCTCAGCAACAGAGGCTTCTATCCGCCTTAGCTTCAAAATATCGCAATGCTTTATTAACAAGTAAGAAACATTTCTGATGCAGTAACACACCTTGATCAAATCGTTAACCAATTGGCATATACATATATTTTGAATATCAGCTCTGGTAAGACTATATCAAATGACAATTTCATACCCATTTTAACCCTCACAATCCTGAAATGGGCACTCTTGATGGTGAAAGTAAAATGTGGGAAAGCTGCACACATTAGCATGTTGGTAACAGCACCCCAACTAAACTAACCTATCCGCAGTTCCAACTCTCATAGACATCGTTAGCCAATTGGTATATACCATATTTTGAACATGTGTTTGTGTTAGCCTCTATTGAATTACAATTTCATCACCATTTGAACCCACACAACAGGGACCACTTTTGATGATGCAAGGAATAGGTGGACAAGTCGCAACCACCCCCACCCCACGTACGTTGGTTACAACCCCTCCACTCGATTAGTTTTCAAAATATTCAACATCAATTGAAATCAATAATGGGTTGATCCTTGAATCACCTATCCACAAAAATCACATATCTGATTAAATATCAGCCGGGTACTGCACGGGCTGAGATGCTCCAACCACACTCCCGTGATTCTATGGGCCAGTGCGCATAGCCATAGAAAAGAGAGAACAAAACAACAGAGTTGGCAAGAATGCACATCACGCATGCGCGCTGTTAAGAGATAGCCGACCTACACTGCAGAGACAGTGTGAGGAATGGCATCTTTTATGTACATAATAGCCTGTATTTCGTAAAGCATTAATACTAGGCTCTTTTCACTCATCTTGGGTGGATCATGACCAAGATTCGTTCAGAAACACGAATCCATATACAGAATTATAATCGGACAAGGAATGGCTAAGATATCAGCAAATTAAAATCTAGGTTATAATTAGTCAAAGTTAGTGTAGACCGGCATCGCGCATTCCCTAGCTGGGTGAATATAGCGTGACGTCTCCGCATGCTACTCCCCCCTCCACCAGCCGTATGGTCCTGCATTGTTTGGTTCGCTCTGCGATGGTGACTTGATTGGTCACCATATAGTATATAAGGCGCTCAATCGGTTACTATCCCTCAGTCGGGACGAGGGGGTAGTCCGATGCAGTGAACATCATCCGAAACTACTATGCAGAGATCGCTGTTCTGGCAATCAACACCAGCATCACTCATCATGTTCCTGTAGCCGCGATCGGTGACCAGCCTCGTCCTCCGCACAGCCTCAATTTTGTGTAACCCTTGCCTAAGGGTTAATAAACTAACTCAAAATAAGATTGCCCTAGCCCAACTGTGGGGAAGAGTGGCATACCCAAGTTAACAGTGACGCATTCCCAAGAAAAGACCACAGAGATCTTCTTGAGCGGCGCCAACTTTTGGACTACAACAACGAAAACATCATGTGAAACGATTGGTCAATGCTGATACCTTGCCAAACTTGTTCGCACCACGCCAGAAAGTGGTGATTCGAAATCTGCACGTATCTTGTGCCTTCTTTAGTGTTTAGACGTATTGTTCTTACCGCAAACATTGCTTTGATCGCCTTGTGCTGTTGCTATTTATAAACTTAGACTCTTCATCTTCTGAGGCATCTTCACTTCCCCACCATGATATTCCGCTGTGCTTCACCCACAACAGCAAATTCTATTGTGATAAATAAACTGTTACCTTGTACTTTAATTTGCGCCAATGACTAAGAGGCACCAACAGAATCTGCACATTTCCCTAATCTTCTCTGCGCTGACGACTAACAGGCGCCAACTGCATAGCGAACATCTACACATCATCCTGAATGTTCTCTGCACTGATGACTAACAGGCGCCAACTATTGTGCTTTTTCTAGCCATGCGCTGATGATTAATTATTGCCTTTTTAATGTAACATAATTATCTTATTTTGCTTAGCGCTGATTATAAGTAGGCGCATTCAGGTCAGCTAGACCTTATTGCTTCTGTATAAAACTGTACAATGGCGAGCACCATTCTTAAACTTGCTCATTAATCGGTAAAGTTAAGTTAAGTTATTCATTAAAACTAAAAACTGCGAACTCGCTTATTTATACTCTATGCTGCTTCAATAACTGCACCACCTACTTTCCTAATACAGCACCACTTTCTCACTAGAGACGTCTCTCGTGCATGCGCAAATAGACACGAGATACGGCGCCTAATCCTAAAGGAATATTAGCTCAGATATTTCCATAGGATATTAGTAGTTAAGGACGAGTGCTCAAACGAAGGTGGACTGTTTATTGTAAAGTCTCTTTCCAAGCTCTGCCAAATAACCCAAGTTACATAGCAAGCCGTGTTTCCATTATTGACCACTAACTGCAAGGCCTTCTAATTCACCATCTTCTTCAGACTCTCGGCCTGCTGGCCAAATAGTTGTTTGGTAACTCCCTCTGGCTGTTTGGTTCGAGCCGACCCCAGAAATCGCAGAGGTTTCTCGATGGTTAGAATCGAAACGGTGACGACACACACATTCTCTCAGTACCCTCACCGGCACCTATAATGATAGTCTATAAGCCAAAGTAGGAACTCACTGCGAAAATATTAATTATAGTAGACACGGCCTAGCAGTGAACCTCAGGGCAATTACATAACCCTAACTCAGTGTAAACATTAGCTCCAGGAAACGAGTGTTATATGGCTTGTTCTCGACACTTCGGCGACAGCAAAAGGCGCTCGCTCACGCGTAGGTGTAATTGAGCCATGACTCACTCTGAGAGGTGCTTCCCCCGAAGAGTTACGTTGCTTCCCCGAAGGGTTGCTATAAATAAAGGTTAAAACTAGAATAACCAGAAATTAAGATGTTGTTTGTGATGTATGCGTTGCCTGTTGTTTCCTCGTGTGCTGTTGCTGACGGGTGTAGGTGTTGTTTGCCGTTTGAAGGATGGTTGGGAGTGGAGATTAGTTTATTTTTCTCGGAGGTGGGTTTGGGGTGGTGGGCAGTCTGTGAAAGTAAAACTTGTAACGGAAATTAGGTAAGTCTTTAAATAAAAATTATTGAGACATGAAACCAAAAAGTAATTAACTTAGGGGAAGATAAATAAACAGAATGGCATGTGGTTAACTAAACAAGAAACGGAGATAAAGAAACTAAAAGTCTAGTGTGTGTATAAAATGAAATCCTGAGTTTAATAATTTATAATTAAACTCTGTTGCCGGTTTAAATGATAGGTTATCTGTGTGTTGCTGCTTAGTTAGGGATTGATGGGCCTAGTCATTGTCCGTCACCAGTCAAGGCGCAAGTGATGAAGAAGGGTGGTCTCTCTCATTTTCATGTCAAGTTGTACAGGTGGCTTCAGCATCTACATCGACAGCGATGGTGATCTCCCAAGCAAGGCCAGGCCAAACTCGCTCCCCCATCTTCACGATCCCCCGATCATCATGACCGTACATCCTGTCTCATCAGCTCATCCGCGAAATCATTCTCTGATAGGATACAGTCTCGAAGCACATCAACCAGCAGGTAGGCCAACCACGCTTCGACTCCACACGATCAACAGCTCTCCTCAGGGACCCACTTAGGAAATCTGCCTAGGTTTTTTATATATTTTTTATTTCCTTTGTCCGTATATGGCTAAACACGCAAGTGCCCCTTTTAGGCAGGTGCGTGTTTACCCATATATAAACAAAAGTTGATTTGATGGTCTAGGGGCAGGATCAATGGGCTTTGGCCTATTGGTCAAAGACTTCCATCCCTCGCCTGCCCATATTCCTTAAAGAGAAAATGACAAAAGTGTCCCAATACCTGTTCAGTATTTCACTTTCTGAGGGATTTCAACCTCAGTCCATGAGTTCATTAACGTCTGCTGTGCAGACGTGTCCAACTTCCTTACCCCCTTCCGAAGGACAGTTAGAAGCTCTTTTTAGTATTGTTTGTCTGTCTATCTGTAATGTTGTCTTTCAGTCTTTCCTTAGTTCAGTCATTCTGACCTATGCAAATTACCTCCTTTGTTAATCTGCAAATTTTGCTACATAGTATCTACCATATATTTTGAACGATTGTGATTTATTACTTTCCTGTATAGTAACACGCTTTTGCAAAATTATCTTAGAAGGTACTTTGTCGCTGCTCTGTCTGCCTTTGGTCTTTTACTTCTGAGGTGTATTACTTACTATGTACTTGTTTAATGGTATGTATGTATGTATCCCTTTGGTTTCTAGTGCTTCTTCAAGTTGTGGCAGCTTACCTTTGGTGATAGCCTCTATGACGGAGCGGGCATCAGATAAAAAGACAATCTGTGCAATAGGGTCTGCTGTTCTGCTGATGGTATTAGCTGCATGGACAAATGCTTCGACTTCAGCTCTGTAGTTTGTGCAGTGTTTGCCTGTCGGTATTGCAGCTGACTCATGTTGTCCGTTTGGATACTATATGTGCAGTCCGGCACCACCGTTCCTAATTGCATCTTTGGCTGATCCATCTGTGTAGATGCTTATCCATGTCTCCTGAGGGTACATTTCTTCCAGCATGGCTAGGGTCAGGGCCTTCTTGCTCACATCACTGTGTTCATCTTAGGTCGTGAGATGAGGTACTGTGGTGCGAATAGCTATGCTCTCTAGGTTGTTTTCCCAGGGTGGAGGATCAAGGGTGTGGTGTGGGTCTTCTATTTGTGCTGGCAACATTTCTTGGTGTTTCCTTTGAAGTGCTTTTGTCTCTTTCACAAAACTTGATCTTTTAAGTCTTCCTGATGACAGCTGTGCTTGTCTGATCTTCATCGGGTGGTTGTTGAACGATTTGAACTTTGCAGCTTGGATCAGTGCTTTGCATTCCCTTCCTTTACTAAGTGGGGGGGGATGCCTGCTGTCTGCTCCATTTTTTCTATTGGTGTTGATCTCATTCCACCAGTGATGATGCGCAGTGCCTGGTTGTGTACTCTGTCGAGGTTCTGTTGATGAGATTTAGCTGCTGTCATCCATGAGCTGGATCCATACTCAAGGTGTTGTCGTACGGCACCTAGGTAGATGGTCTTGAGGAGCCTTTCATTGGCACCCCACTTTGTTCCTGCCAGCTTCCTCATGATGTTTAGCTTTCTTCTGGCCTTTGCCTCTGCGTTCTGGATGTGCTCCTTCCATGTTAATCTTATGTCATAGGTGACTCCCAGGTATGTCTGCTTGACCTCGTACTCGAGTGGAGTACCACCCAGTGTCAGATTGCCAACCTTGGTTTTGGTGGACAGTGAGAATAGCATGGCTGATGAGTTTTCTTTGTTGATGGTAATACACCAGCGATTAGCCCAAGCTGTAATTCTGTTAAAAGGCGAGCTGCATTCGGTACGTGGCAGTCGTTGTGTGCTCCTCGGTGCACCAGAGTACGAGGTCATCTGCATAGAGGGCTGCTTGGATCGTATTGGGCAGCTCTGCTACAATGTCATTAATGAAGAGTATGAACAGAGTTGGTGATAATACTCCGCCTTGTGGTACCCCTTGTCTCAGCAATACATTCTGTCCAGATTGTCCATCCACCAGCACCCTAGCTCTGCGATTGTGTAGGTATGACTGGATCCATCGGAACATGTTGCCACCGATGACTGTGCGCCGGAGCTTCACGAGGAGGCCATCCTTCCACACCTTGTCAAATGCCTTCTGCAGATCAATAAAGGCAGATAGCATCACCTTCTTGGCTTGAAAAGTGTCCTCTATGACCTGTGCAAGATGTGTTGTTTGATCTTCTGTGCTCCTGTATCTTCTGAAGCCAGCCTGCTCTGAAACTATAGTGTTCTCCGACTCCAGGTACCACTGCAACCGCTGGTTGACGATGCGCTCCATGGTCTTGCATATGCAGCTTGTAAGACTGATAGGACCGTAGCTCAGCACTTTCGTCTTGTTCTTCCCTTTTTTCAGAATAGGAGTCATTCTGGCATCCTTCCAGCACTGAGGAACCTCTCCAATGGTCCAACTGAGATTAAAGATATCTAGCAACTTGCGGAGAGATGCATTACCAAGGTGTTGGATCATTTCATTCGTAATGTCATCTGGCCCGGGAGATTTCTTCTTCTTCAATTGGCGGATAGACTTCTTCAGTTCTGCTAAACTAATGTCAACTTTCAATGCATCGTGCGTGTTTGTGTCTGTTCTTTCCTTTTGCTCTTTTCTAACCTCTTTTTGACGCATTCGTGGTATAGAAATGTTGCTTTCTTTTGCATATGCCTTCGCAAAGGCATCTGCAGCCATCTTTCCTGACAGTGTTTGTCCATCTTCTTCAAGAGTAATCTTCTCTCCCCCGACACCCTCATCATTCAGTGCTTTAGTCAGTCTCCATAGCTTTGTTGTGTCTCTCTCTAAATTAAACCCTGCCGTCTTTTCCCTCCAGCTTCTTCTTTTGGCCTCCAGCTTGGTCTTGAGATACCTGGCTTTAGTTTGTTGTAGTGTGAAGTGGTTTTCATGACAGGGATTACCCTCTGCATCTTCTCTGGCCTTGTCTAGTTTATCATGTGCTGCTTGCAGTTCTATTGTCCAGTAGGGGCGGTAGTTTTTCCTGAACCCTCGAGGAATCGCTTCGTTGGCAGCCTTGAGGATACTTGAATTAAATTCCGTGAGCGCAGTGTTGATGTTTCTCCTATATTTTGGGGGAAGCTCATTGGAACGAATGCCGAACAGACTCCAATTTCCCTTTTTGTAGTTCCACCTTGGATGTTGAGGTGAACTTGTTGAAATACTTCCAGAAAGAGAGAGGAGGACTGGGCGGTGGTCGCTTCCTCCTAACTGCGATACGACCACTCTACTGAGGTTTCTGTGAATGTCTTCTGTACAAAATGCCAAGTCCGGCATTGTTGTGGAGTGCCACCGGCGCGAGTAGAAGGTAGGCTGATCTGTGGGATCGTTGACAAGCAAAAGGTGCTTTTCGTCTTGCCATGCTTCAATGTCTTCCCCTCGTTTATCAAGTGTTCTGTAACCCCAGCTCTGAGACTGGCTATTAAAGTCTCCCGCAATGAGGACGTGGCAGTCCGGGACCTGGATTGTGTCAAGTGAGTCTTGTCATTAGGACAGTAATAATTGACAATGTCAATCACAGAGTTGCTGGTTGTTACCTTGATCTTGATATATTCTGCCTCTTCCATAAAGGTTTTGATCTGGCTGGCGTTCACGCTGTTTCGGACCAAGGTGATCACCCCGCCTTTCTTACTTCCTCTTCGATCACACCGGAAAATCTGCTAACCTCTGATCTTAAATGGTTTTCCTTCCTGCAGGTGTGTCTCTTGGATGCAGCAGATATCAATGTTGTTTTCGTACAGGAACTGTTCGAGCTCTGATTTCTTGTTGGTAAACCCTTCTTCGTTCCAGTGCATGATGTTAATACTGGGGTTCTCTTTGGGTTTGGTCTTCTCTTTCGGTTGGCCAGTAGCTCTCCATCCTCGTCTCCTGGCTCCACAAGACGAGTTGATGGGACCTCCAGTAGCTGAGAGTGGGCTCCTTCGAGGCGTGGATCCCGGTGCTGCACCTGCCTGGCGGATCCTCACAGGGCGAGCACCATTTCGTTTGATTCGATCTCCAAGTGTCATTCATTTGTGTTGTGCATAATGCTCTGGTTAGCCCCTCCAAATGTCTGGATTGACACCCAGTGGGTTACACCCCTGCGCCACGTTGAGGCCGAGCATATAGTCTTAAACAGGGGCAATCGAACGCAATGGACTTTCCCAGTTTACCCATCAATCCTATGACGTCATAATCAACTACGTGACGTGTATGATGACGCCACCATCAACATTATGAATGGCGTAATTAAGTGTGTCAGGAGCGCATAATTGATGATGGGCTAAAGCGTTGTTGTACGAATCTTTACCATTTAATAAACATTCTGCTAAATGTTTTGAAACTAATTTGACAGGACGCTTTTGCTGCCATAGGCAGCAACAACGTCCAGTCAAATTAGTTTCAAAATATTCAACAGTTTACCTGTAAAGTTTTCTGGACATTAACAGTCAGGAAGTTCAAGGATCGTTCGATCCCAACACAGTAGTGTGGGCGGAGATTACCTAAAGTGGGGGCGGTGCGTAGCTAAAGCTGGATGCCAACATTAACCCTTTGAACACCGGAGTCCTAGTATCACAATTTCAAGGCAACCAACCATACAAGTAAGCTAGTGAACATTAGGCAACAATGCTGTTTAATATTTTTAAAAACCAATTCGACAGGAACCTGTTGCTGCTATAGGCAGCAAGGTTGCCTGATATAGGCAGCAAGGTTGCCTGATATAGGCAGCAACAGTTTTCAGTGAAATTAGTTTCAAAATATTCAACATATTATTTCTTAGATTATAAATTATCGTATTTGGTCTCTCTGGTTCAAATGGTTAAGCACAACTATATGGGTCACTTGTCTCTAGATATTTATAAACCGGAGTCAGAAGGGGATTTTCCTTTACTTTCCCCGAATTAACCGATACTCTCACACGGATATGACTCAAACATACAATTGTCGCTAAACCAACATAAACATATTCACGGTCACGGTTCACACCGCTGATGAAAAACGGTGTGTATATTAATCATAAAATTGTCAAAATGATCACGAAACAACAACCCCATCGAATAAATTACCAACATAGCTAATGGGCTTTTTAAGTATGGCGTCAGTCCGCGTGATTCGTAGCCCGGAACTTCATTACATCAAAAGCGCCTGCTTATGATGTCCCAATTTGTTGCTAGGCAAAAGCATTGCTGCATATTCGCACCTTAGAGGGTGAGGGTGGGATTGTTAGAAGTGTATGCTTTTGGAGGCTTGGTTTGTGTGTCTCTATGTAGGAAAGACGGATGGATCTTGAAATGTGAGGATTTCATTACGTAATTATTGATATAATCTTTGGTGTTGTGAGGTTGAATTTGAGACACGACTCCCCAATTCAGCCTCGCAACTGAAAGAATTATATTGGTTTGTATGGGTCAGATCGTCATACGTTAATATTTGCCTAGTTTCATTGCATTGGGGTAGCAGCTTAGGCTTCTATAAGTATGCAGTTTGGATAGTTTTATTTTCGGGCTTTCTATTTTGAGTGTACACCTTTAAATTTTAAAATGTGCATTTGGTTTTTATACTTCAAAATTTACAAACTATTAGCATGTTACATATTTTGCTAACTTACAAATTCCTTAAGTTATAAATACTCTATTGCTATGAAAAATTTCAATAACATATCACTTGCTTTTTGGAATGTTGACGGTGTATTTAGAATAGTTGGTGGCCGGCGGATCTGCAAACTTGACGATGGCGATCTTCGGGTAATCCTCGCTAGGTTTGACAGCATTTGACTCATTAAAGCAATGATGTCTCCATATCTTTCCCTGGCTACTATGTATTCTCGCCTAACACAAGACAACGATCTGCCAAGGCAAAATCTAATTATGGCGGAATGGCAATATGTATCAGATAGGGTCTTCATGCGGGTATTAAGCAGTTGCCATTTACATTGCGCGAAATAACTTCGCTTAAATTATCCAGTGAATTCTTCCAAACTGATGCAGATATTTACCTTGCAGTCGTATATGCGAGTCCAGCGTATTCTACATGTTCGTCTGCAAATGATGATATATTCGCTCGTCTAGAGAATGGCACCGCTAAACATTAAAAAGTGTGTAACTGCTTAGTATGCGGGGACTTTAATACGATGAGAACTTTCCTGATAGATAACTTCGATCATCAAACTGATATCCCGATCTCCAGGAACAATCTTGACCTTTAGACAGCTATGGAAAGAAAATTCTTGAGTTTTGCATATCATCCGGCCTTCGTATCCTAAATGGTAGGTCTCCTAGGGGACTATTTTGGTCAATGTACTTGCTACAGTTATAGAGGCAGTCCTAGGGTAATAGATTGCATGTTAACCTCGATAAACCTCACGAGAAAGGTAAAATATTTGCATGTGCATCAGCCCAATTTGCACTCAATTCATTGTATTTTATCCCGTTACATCTCAACATGCGCAGAAGGACTCGCCTCAAACTGCTTCCTTTATCCTATCATTCGCGTGGTGTGAAGGTTCTTGCGTCACATTTAATCAATTCACTAATTAATACCCTTTCTCACATGGACTTGGGTAACGAGAATGTTGTCGAATCTCTTACTAACTCCTATATAAACGCTGCCAAATTTGCTGCTGTCAGATGCAAAAAGTTATGTAGGCAACCAATCAAAACAATCAAGAGAAAGAAATGTAATACATGGGTTGAGCCTGACTGCAGTGCCTTAAAAATAATTACAATCAATCAGCGTTAAACTTCATAAAAATCCTTTCTGTTTGCAGATTCTTCAAGATTTATAGATCGACTCGAGCTAAGCATATGAAACAACTTAATAGAAAGAAAACTCAATTTCAACAAGGTATTTTAAACCAGCTTGACGCCTTGCAAGAGAGACCCCCACCCCCACCCACACCGCGGTCTCGTCATTCTGCAAACCTCTTAATAGACTAAAAGGCTCTGATGTGGGTTGTTCTAACCTTGTATCAATAGGTGAATGGGTCTCTCATTTTCCCCAGCTTACTAATAACAGACCCGTATCTAAAATGTATCGTCTTCATTTATGGATGAGTAGATTAACTCTAATACGGGTAACGTTTTCAGTAAGTTGCACGATTTAAAAAAAGGATGCCACTACAGCGATTTCAAAGCTGAAAAATGGCAAATCTTGTGAACCATACCGCATCCTAAATGAAATGCTCAAAGTTGGACAGTGTATGCTGGCGCTTATTATGCGCAGACATTTTAATACTATACTTGCGAAAGGTACATTTCCCAGTGCATGGCGTTGTACCCTCTTGACCCCACTGCATAAGAAGGGGGATAAATATCTTGCTGAGAACTATCAACAAATTGCCTTGGGCTTTAACCTATGCAAGTTGTTTTATCATATTCTTCACAACAGAATTCATGAATTTGCTACTATACATAACCTGGTTCCATACTCCCCGATTGGTTTTAAGAAAAACAGCCGCACATACGACCACATCCTTGCCTTAAAAAGTTTATCGAAACATATTCTAAAGGGCTTATGGGATATTTATACGGTAGCTTTGTTGATTTTAAACCTGCTTTTGATTCCATTTCAAGAAATACATTGATATATAAGCTCTTGTTATCCGATATTGGTGGGAATTTCTTATCTACTCTACAAAGCCTCTACTCCGATGTATCATATTCTATCAAACGTAATAATTATCATAGTGATAGTTTTCAATCTACCGTCAGTCTTAAACAAGGTTGTGTATTGAGTCCGCTACTTTTTAATCTTTACGTACGTGACCTGCCAGAAATATTTTGCGAACAGCGCGACCCAGTTTTGCTAGGTGGTACAACCTTGAATTGTCTAATGTATGCTGACGACCGTGTACTCTTATCTAAATGGCATACTGGCTTACAAAGCTCACTCTCAATCGTCTGAGTGAATACTGCAGTAAATATGGGTTGGATGCCAACCTTTCCAAAGCGATGGTTATTATTTTTAATAAAGGTGGCAAATTAATTTTAAAAATCATACTTTTACGTACAATGATAGCGGCATTGAATTCTGACGGCTATCTAGGTATCACCTTCACTGTGTCTGGCTATTTTAAAACATCATGTGAGCGTCTTTGTGATCAAGCCACCAAGGCCATCTTTAAACTTAAACACATCAATGTCAGGACTAACATTTCCACAGCTCTCATTCTCTACCAACGCTTGATCTTACCTATTTTAATGTACGGCTGTGACATATGGAGCCCTTGCTATCTTAATGGACTCAATCGGCATGTATTTACACGTATTTGTAACACCAGACCAGGGGAGCGTGTTTCTATACAATTTGGTAAATACCTCCTTTGCACTAATAGAAAAGCCACCAACGATGCTGGTCGTGGGGAACTAGGCCAGCACTCTGTACTGACACTTTGTTTGACGCATGCTATTACATACTGGTTCAGACTGTGTGCACTAGATATAACATCCATAGTTCAGCAGGCGTGCTCAGAATCTTTCCTTAGCACTCGTACCATTTTAAACTAGTCCTTTTATATAAAGGAGATATGTGCTAATTTGGCTCAACCCGTATTTGGAATAGTCAGGGTTCCCGCTTCCCTAATTCTGATGCAAAGCTATTGAAGTATCGAATGCAGTCTAGATATGTAAATTACTGGTTAGCTAATCTTCGCAATAGTGATTCAAGATTGCGTTCGTATGGGCTATTGAAATCAGTTTTCAATCTTGAAAATTACTTGATTAGTACCCACAACTTTGCACAACGCAAAGAATTCACCAAGCTTAGAATTCGTGCGCATAGCCCTCAAGTTGAATTGGGCAGGCATCATAAGCCAATAAAACCAATTGAGCAGAGGATCTATGAAATTTGCAAAACTGGCAGTATTGAAGATAAAAAATAGTTTCTTCTCTACTGCCAGTTCTATGATATTGACAGGCAGTTCTTATTTTATACTTGTTTTATTTTCTAATGTCTTGTAACGATGGTGACGTAGAAATCTGCAATTACATATTGAATTTTGTCGAGAAATGCCTCTCAAAACGTTGTTCCATCAGCCATATAAATTGATAGAGTAGCCTTCTAATGGGCATTTCCAAAATAACGACGTCATATGACGTCATACTCAGCTAAGCGGCGTGTAGGATGACGCCATAATCATTACGTCATAAATGATTCTATACCGCCCGTAATTAACTCTTAAGAGGTCCGAACCGCTGTACAAAGTGTATGTTTCTACTATTTAATAAACATGTTGTTGAATATTTTAAAACTAATTTGACTTTGCACTGTTGCTTCCATAGGCAGCAATAGCACCTAGTCAAATTAGTTTAAACATATTCAACAGCTTACCTCTATAGTTTTCAGAAAATTAATAGCCAGGGAATTCGGAGATCAAGGTGTGGTGGAGCTTAGCTAGAGATGGGCGGGGCATGGCTAAAAATGGAAACGTCCATTAACTCACATCCTACTTATGCCTCTATGAATGTGAATGTATCCAACTGGTGCACTGATACCGCTGACTATAGCCGACTTTACTCTATGGTTGATGTATGCCATCCAGTTAATAGCACTTAAAGACAAACAAAAATCTCCCTTATATTGTTGTAAATAACCATTTCATATATGTTTTTAGATAATATAACTATATGTATATATAACGTAATCTTAATATTAATTTAATTTTGGTGTACTCCTTTTAATATTATTCTATGCATTGTTATTGTGTCAAGTGTCTGTTTTATTGTGTTGTATGCGTACACCATAATGTTTGGTATTGTATCGCAATAAATTGATTGATTGATTGATTGATTGATTGTGTATTTAACAATCGAGCTGAACCTGGAGATATGTCATCGCTTAACAATCCTATGAACATAATATCACGCAAACAGATATTCAAGATGATTGCTTGATGGCCATATTTGATTTCGGATTTGGAGCAATATTATAGATATCTTCTCCATACCACAATTGTATAGACATCTTCCCCATACTAGACCTAAACCGTTTCCAGAACTGTGAACCATGCGGTCAAAGCTACAGTGAGTTGTGCAACGGAATCTGATCTAAACATGCTACCCGGTAGCCATTTTGGATTTGAATCCAGGACAATGGACCATTCCAGTTTTAACTATGCCCAGCCCATCACTAGCTAAGCGACAGCCACACTTCTCCCGTGTTTTGATCGATCGATCCCTGAACTCCCTGACTATCTATTTCCAGAAAACTATGCAGGTAAGCTGTTAAATATTTTGAAACTAATTTGACTGGGCGCTGTTGCCTATGGCAGCAACATCGTCCAGTCAAATTAGTTCCAAAGTACTCAACATAATGTTTATTAAATGGTAAAGACATACAATTCGTACAACATGTCGTGGTACTAAGTTGATTATGACGTCATTTGATTGAGGGATAAACTTGGAAACGTCCATTGTAAACGAGATGCTCCACCCAACCCCAACCTGGTGAATTTCTAAAGCTTTGCATCTGTCGGTTACAGCTATGTGAACTTAAATGGCATGGCAACCAATTTCCAACCTGGGTGCCTGGTTTATAGTTTTAAGCTTGCATTTAGATAACCTGTTGAAGGAACCGCCCTATACCACGTCTAATGGATTCCCAAAGTATTGGCTATTTCATGAATCCATTCCCTCACTCAATCATATGGCGTCATAATCAAACTACGTGACAGGTATCTGAAGTCATAATGAATGATCTGATTACGTCGGTCTTTAACGCTTACTAGTCCAACACGGTGTACGAATTGTATGTTTTTTGCTATTTAAGTAACATGCCATAGGCAATACCAGCACCCAGTCAAATTAGTTTCACAATATTCAACAGCCTACCTGTAGAGTTTTCTGTAAATTGATAGTCAGTTAGTTCAGAGATCGATCGATCCCAACACGAGCGAGATGTGGGTGAAGCTTAGATAGAGATGGGCGGGGCATGGATAAAACGGGGATGGTCCATTGGGTTACAGCCACAGAAAGTCACAACACGGAGATGTGTTTTCAAGATGGCTGTTTGCCAGCAATTTTGCATTTATCGAGATGGTTTGCAATGCTTTTATATAAATTCGATCTGACTTACATAGAGCTATCGAATAAAAAAGCAATTTCCAAGACGGCCACTTAGAAGAACTACATGATTTTACCAAATTAATATTGTAATAATGCTCATACTACATCCAATCATCGAATTGCAGAATCTTGTTATAAGTGAATTTGAAATACACGGAGTGTTGAACCTCAGCTTTCGACACAAAGTGATACGCTCTATAACCGTACGTTGAAGTCTATATATAGTGGGAACCCTATTTTGGACAGGAATACAATAGATATGGCTGTTACCACGATGTCTAATATCCCAACAAATAATGTGATTATAATAAAATATGAATCCATTTGGTGGTTTAACTGAGGTAGGTGTCTCTGCAAGGTTCCTTTAATTCACGGGTGACAATAAATAGAAATGAGACATCGTGACAGCAATCTCGATCCGCAAATCTTCAAGCGAAGTTCCGATAATGTGATATTATGTTCCGTCTTCAGTCATACTGGTATTGGATGAAACACCATGCCTGCTTCTAGAGGCCAGCCCCGTCTAAAACATGTTGGTTGACAATATTCCTCACTGTGACAGCTTATCCGCTTTCCTCTAGGCCGATTCTTCCACATTTCATTAGCCTCCTTATGAGATGACTGTCGAGTGGCATGATTTAGCTGGTAGTACTTCTTCCGGATGCCTGTCTGAGAGCTCGTTTTACCCAGTGCCATCTAGATGTCTGTCTGCGAGCTCGTTTTACCAAATGTCTTCTAGATGGCTCTATGAGAGCTCATTTTACCCAATGGCTTCTAGATGGCTATATGAGAGCTCGTTTTACACAAAGTCTTCTAGATGGCTCTATCAGAGCTCGTTTTACCCGATGTCTTCTAGATGGTTCTATGAGAGCTCGTTTTACCCAATACCTTCTAGATGGCTCGATGAGAGCTAGTTTTGCCCAATGTCTTCTAGGTGGCTCTATGAGACCTCGTTTTACCTAATATATTCTAGATGGCTCTATGAGAGCTCATTTTACCCAATTTCTTCTAGGTGCTGTGAGACCTCGTTTTACCCAATGTCGTTTCTCGCGGTGCTGCTCTTGTCATGTTACGCTAACTGTTCTTTCGTGGCACCTCTGTTTGATTTGTTGTCATAAAACTGCTTGCAAATGTTTTCCAGAACGGCTTGTCCTCATCGGTGAAGATTTCTTGTTTGTTCATTGGTGTAAGTACACCCATTTTAAACAGGCCTTTCAATACAAAAGGTATAATCTCTTGTTTGTTACACTTTTGTATAAGCAATGGACCTTTCCAGTTTATCCACCGATCATCTAAGATGACGTCATAATTAATTATTGCATGACTGACTCGATTTAGTCCGTCTTTAACTGTTAATAGTTGTACGAATTATGTCTTTACCATTTAATAAACATTCTGTTGACTATTTTGAAACTAATTTGACTGGGTGCTGTTGCTGCCTTAGGCAGCAACAGCACCGTGCCAAATTAATTTCAAAATATTTAACAGCATACATATATAGTTTTCTGGAATGTGATAGTCAGTGAGTTCAGGGATCGCTCGATCCCACTGACACAAGCGAGGTGTGGGTGGAGTTTAGCTAGCGATGGGCGGGGAATAGCGGAACTGGGACGGTACATTCTCTGCTTGCGTGATTATTTGCTGCAGTCGCAATAATTTTACGCTCTTGGTTAGTCAATGGAGGTATCCACGTATAGCGATGCCACGCTCAGCTCTACCTAAACTCCACCCATGCTATCCCCATTTTGAGATCAATCGATCCTCGCACTTTCTGAATCTCTATTTCGATAAAACTATACAGCTAAACTGTGGCAACAACAGCACCCAGTCAAATTAGTTTTCAAATATTCAACAGATTTGTTTATTATATAGTAAAGACATACACTTCGTAAAACTAGACTGACGATAACGAGTTTAATACGGACTAAATCGCGTCATTCATGGCATATTTGATTATGACGTCAGCCTACATGTGATTCAATTTATTATGAAGTCATATGTTTGACTGAGAAACTGGATTCCTCAATTGCATGTTTTCAATGTGTACGTTTCGCCTAAGAAATTCTCTTACAATGTGTACGCTATATAGAACGACTCTGTCTCTTCAATAATCTATATAAAATGCCTTACGGGGAAGATCGTAAACCTATTTTAATATTTTCACTGCCATTTGTGAATCCCACAACCCGCGTCTCGGCATTATCTCTGCTAAATGGATTCGTTGCCGGTATTTCCGTTGACTCTGCAGTTCTGCTTTTGAATACGTTCATTTCCTCTAGGCTTTCCCTTTTCACTTGTGCCATCATTATATTCTTATTTTCCAGGCTCCCTCCATCGTACATAATTTCCTTCTTGGGTTAGTGTGTTTTAAATTATTAAACCGTATATCTGATGTCTGCTCAAGGCGTTTGAAAAATCCCCTATATTTACCAGTGTAGCTTACATAGAATAGTATGTCTTTTGAATAGAAGGCATCTCGCTGTTTCATTGACCGATTCAAAAATTTTAATTTTCAAATAACGTCACGTGATGTTGTCCTATTCTATATAAACGAGATGGTCTGATGTGTGCACAGGTCACAGCGCGATTTGAATAATCAGCAGAAATCTTGCGAAGGAGGCGTCGTAGAACATCAGATATAACATACAATAAATAAGAAAGAAGGTGCTTGCTTGCATAGAATAGAAGACAAATTCGTATGAGAAACGTGGTAATGCAGGGTGGCCTACACGTCATGCTGTCTTTCGGGTTAACCTTCCTGCTCATCTGCTTTATCAAAGGTAAGACAAATTCTGGTAAATTTAGAAACCAATATTTCTATGCCACGGAGCTCCTTAGATGCCATAAGAAATACTATTTTCTAGGTAGAAAGACCAATTAGCACAGCAAACATTATTTTAAATTCACGAGCGCCAAAATTAGTCTCAAGTAAGAATATTTAGTCAAAATGTATGCTTTTATCTACATTTAATTCTATTCAAATATTCGCAAAATAAAATTGCCATATGATTTACAATTTATGTTGAGAGTACAGTGCGTTCGTTTATCGTGAGCTAGATGGTGATGGAAATCTTCGCGGCTAAAAAGATATGCATCTTTTCTTATTTTACTTAATGATGATTAAATTGTCAAGCCAGATGTTCAAAAGCCATGCATGACAAATTTAATTTAAAAGGCAAAGGTTTGGGTCTAAAGTGTAGGAAGTCAGGATTGAAAATGCAAACATTCGGCCCTGGAACGTGAGAATTGTGGTTAAACACACAATGCTGCACCGAAATATATGAAACTGAAAGTTAATATAAAAGTCTGGACTATCGAAATGTAAAAAAAAAATTGAAATAGAACTGTGGGAATCTTCCAAGAGTCGCAAAAGTAATATGTTAATCTAAGCTGGAAATGTTAACGTTTTAGTCCGAAATGTAAATTGTGGTTGTAAAGTTAAGGCTTTTGATATAAAAAGAGGACGATTTTAAACTGGGATTCTCCTAAGAAATACGAACGTACAAAAATATGAAAATATTCGCTGGAAATTCAAACATTTCTGCAGGCTACGGGGATGTAAATCTATGTTCCAAATGTGAACATTTTGATAGAATACATGGCAATTTAACGCATAAATAAAATAAATGTACACACGTTTAGAGAAGCGGTGAACTTTCTAGGTAGCTTCATATTATTCTAAATATTTGGATGTGAAAGAAAAGAATTTATGAGAGCCACTTATCCGATCAACTAAGCACATTTGAAATGTGTCACATTCCTATTCAACAGACCCTAACATATTGCAATTTTCGACGCCAAAATTCAACAACAAACAATAGTTCAACTTTGATTGGTCGATAGCAGCGATATATTGTCTATGTATCAGCTAAGGAAACATTGAAGAAATTTGACTGACCCTTACTCCGGAATACATTGATAAATCCAGTTTCTCAGTCAATCATTATAACGTCATAACCGACTAAGTCACGTGTAGGCTCAAGCCATAATCAATTACGGCATGAATGCCGCGATCTAGTCCGTCATAAACGTTTACTAATTCGTCAAGTTGTACGAATTGTATGTCTTTACTATTTAATGATCATTATGATGAATATTTTGAAACTAATTGGACTGGGATTTGTTTCGTGAATCTTTCGGCTGCCTTAGGCAGCAACAGCACCAAGTCAAATTAGTTTCAAAATATTCAACAGCTTACCTGTATAGTTTTCTGGAAATTGAGATTCAGAGAGTGCAGGGATTGATTGATCCCAACACGGGAAACGCGTGGGTGGAGTTTAGCTACATATGTGTGGGACACAATTAAAATGGATTCATCTATGTGCCAAGTTTCACCTCGATCAAGTCATTGATTTCAGAGAGGTCATACAATTCAACCAATCATGTTTTTCTGTACACACTTGGCTCAGGTATGATCCTAAATGCGGCCCAGTATTGGTCAAGTACTAGCCCAGTAACCTGCAGTGTCAAGGTATAGGCACATTCGATGTCAAAATGCATTAAATAACAAATTTGATGGCGGCCATGTTTTTCGTGAATCAACTCAACATGAGTAAATCTCAATAGCCATTACTCCCTAAATTCATCTTCCAAATTCCCACCAGACCCCGTTTGTTGTTCTCGAGGATAACTATTTTTCCGAAACCTAAACCACCCAAGAGATTCGTCACATAGATCACTAAATAAGGTTTTCTTGAATAAATTTGGTTCGGTTATTGCTCTAGATATTGTTTCTTGAGTTTCAACCAAATTATGCATACCATATGATTTTAGAGATTTTAAGGCAGTTTTAGATATAGCTCCAGGGGCAAAGATTATTCACAAAGAACACGCTAAACATTGCGTTTGCATTTTTATCCATCCCTCCGCTCCCTCACATGTTCTCTTCCCATCCACTACTTTCACACCTCTCCCTCCCTCCGTCCCACTTTTCCCCAACCAACCAAAACGGGCGACTTATCACGCGATCAACAAATTAATAAAACTTACCAAACTTGTGTCTGCGCCTAATTTTCAATCGAGCAAACGTGTTCTCAATTTTTTGTCTTATTCGCCTGCGGTCTTAGTTTCACTATCTATTCCTCTGCCTCATTTCTTGGGTGGTCCACTGGAGTGATGAGCCATGCGTGAAGAGGATGTGCACTGTCGCCTTGAAGAACGCCGTCTCTTATGTGAACATTAAAAAAAATTATGGCTTAGATGACATGTTTTCCATGTATCTGCATCGTGGGTCGTCTCCGGCCATTTTGTAGGCAGCTTAATAAATTCCAATTGATGGACTCCTTGCACGTTTATTGCATGATAGGGTCTCTACGCCAAATATAGTCTGCTGCTGCACTACTCTTGCCGCTGCTGCTACTGTTGTCGTCGTCACCGCCGCCGCCGCTCCTCCTCATCCTCTTCCTGATGCAACTACTACTACTACTACTACTACTACTACTACTACTACTACTACTACTACTACTACTACTACTACTACTACTACTACTGCTGCTGCTGCTGCTGCTGAATAGCTAGAGGATTTCACATGTTGCGAAATATCTTATTTCTTTTTAATTTCCTACAGTTGTCCTCATTAATTGCGAGTAGTAAACCTATTGTTTTGCTGTTCAGTGATATTTTTGGGACTCATAATAGCTACAGCACAGAATAATCAGTTAGCGTGACGGTTTGATTACCGGAGAAATAGTTGCGTGGTGTTACGCACGAACGCACGCGCAAAGATACTGGATTGTCATTAGCAATAGTAGTACATCATCAATCAATTATGTGTTCAGACAGTTGCGATTCTCGCTCCCTGAATAATGTTCACATGCTCTTATTGCGATAGCTATGCATCTGCTGAGTATTTAGACGTTAAGAAGATTGCGATGCCGCTGTACGCAAAAGCAACTTTTAGTCATATTGTTTCAATGCTCACGTTTCTCCCTAGATAATTTGAATTGCAATAAGATTGGAAATGTTTTTATCTTGGTAAATGTAGGTTATTTATTTCTTAATCTTCCTGCTGGTTATAACCGTTTCAGTACTGAATGCCATGTAGAAAATCATTTCTCCTTGAACTACTTAGGCCGTGTTCTCATACAACCACTATTTCGGTGAATACGAGGTATGTTGGCTAGCGTTCTAATTGAACTGGTGCTTGTACCGGAATAAATACGTCATTTATTTCGAAATTTAGGCCGTGTTCTCACTAGAAACTTAACCGGCGTTGCGCAATACTGAGGTATTGTGTTATTCCTGATTAACTCTCCAGTGAGAACACGGCTTTAATCCCACAAAATCGTCGGTTTATCTTCTGATATACCGTTATTGCTTTCATATGTGAACGCAACCTCTACCCTCAAATTTTGACAGCGTTATCGTCAGAAATATTCTCTCACTGACCGCCAGGTAGCGCTATGATCCGCATTTTTAGCTCGCTCTCCACCACGTAGCACCACCGACCAGTCCGGGACTATCGTTCAGCAGTGCGAATGCAAACTAAAAATCGTATGCATAGAAAGAGCATAGTAACCAGTTTTGAATTTACGGGGCGACCTCTTGGTGCTCCCAAAAAGCAATTTCTTCACTATAGAAACCAATAGGAAAAACCCATACCACCATTGTTCAAACAACTGCCGCATAAGAACTACTTGATATTTTGTAATCAAATCTAAATGATCCGTATGACAATGCGTGTTTTAAATGAAACCACATTTTTAGCGAAAAATGCTTTATAGTTTGGATACAGGCCGCCGTTCGGCGATCCGTGGCCCCCACCGCCCTCTCAATCCCTGGGTCATAGGGTTGCATGTGGTTGGTGTAGGCCTCTAGATGGAGGCCCAGGGTTGCACGTGGTTGGGTTATGCCTCGAGATGGAGGCCCCCGGGATTGAGAGGGCGGTGGGGGCCACGGATCGCCGAACGGCGGCCAGTTGAGGAAGGTTGTATTATTTTAATTCCGACCCTACTACTAATGATACCACCACCCGGCTGCACGGCCTGCCGGAGCCGTGGCCTCCACCACCCTCTCAATCGCTGGGGCATAGGTTGTTGAGAGGGAGGTAGTATCACACTACTTAAACGCCCATTTAGAGCCAAGGTATTGACGTGATGTCATGCTTCTCGGGTAACAACGGGTAAAGAAACTGTCATGAAACAAAAAATATAAAAATTTAAAAATAAAAACTCAAAAAACTATAAAACTCCTTCGCCACCCCTTCGGGAGAACCCCCGCTTATTATCTCCGGCCCTCTCTGGCCAGCCTCTCTCTCTCTCTCCCTCGCTCTCTCTCCACAGCGGTTGTTTTTCGGTGGTTCTCCGTTGCTCCTATTTTTAGTCATTGTACCCCTACACTAGTGCGTACAGTTTCGAACTAGGTACCATCTAGCTGAGGTTTTTTGAGAGATTTGAACCATTGTTTTTTTGATTAGCGCTGTTATTAACTGGGCCAACGGAGAACCGACAATTAAATTACAAATAATGATACTAATTTTTGTGCAATAATAGCAAACAGATCAATAACACACTGGTAACTACAAAATTACAGTCTATAATATGTACGTCTATAGATCTAGAGGGACTGATAAGCGCAGCAATACAGCAATGAGAACATATAATTATCAGCTATAATTACTGATACGTACATGGCCGAGGTAGTTAAGGCGTAAGAGCCGGTTTTGTGTTTATTAGCAAACTTAAAATCGCATGTTTAAATCCTGCTAATACCATTTGTGGATAACTCGGGCATTTCTGGTCCGATTTTAAAATGGTAAACAGTTTTGAAATTCTCGCTTCATTCCGGTCCTAATCGGTGCCAGGAACGCCGAGAATAAAGTGATTTCTCGGTAAAATATAAGCATACACTCTCTCACAATACTGACACGTGGCTTAGTAATTTTATCTCCGAGTTGTGAAATCGCTGATACGTGTTATCTCGAATTGACGTCAAGATCTAAAGTGCTGATAGCGCAGTAACCTGTGAACACATAACTTACCAGCTTTATGTATTAACACATACATGGCTGAGAGAGTAAGTGCGTTGTATCATTCACTTTTAAAATTGTAAAATCACAGGTTCAAATCTCGTTGTTAGCAAAAGGTAAACATATCTACAATTACTCTTTACCCGTAAGACATCACGTCAAGAATAGTAGCTGCTACGCGTTCACACCTAATTAGACGCAGCATCCATTGGTATACAGGCGATCATACACGCACAACATTACGTGTAAACACACAACTACGTGTACACGCTCATCTACAAACAATATTATACACAATGGGCTGGCCTGAAGCGCTATGGTCATGCATGCATGATGTAGGTTGTGCGGCGCGACGAGAAAAAGTCCCCGGGCCATTGCATGATATGGGCACCTATGCAGATCGAAATCTTGAGAAATGGAGGAGAAGCACCGGGATCCCAACATTCCGCTCGTCATTTCCACTAACATGCCTTACGCGTTATCTGATGACTGTGATAGCGATGGACAAACTCTTCAAGTATATGAATTATTTAGAAACGGTTTGCAGTTTTGATGTGGATGCTGCTATCGAATTGGAACAAGAGTGGAAACAAGAAATAATGCAGTGATCCCTCGCCCACCAACCTCTCAATGCGCGCACTACTCCCACGTATCAGCTCCTGAACATCGACCACATCTCACACATGTAGGGCAGTAATGATACTAACACATGGCCGACGTAGTTAACGCGTTAGAGCCACGTTTTTGTGTTTATTGGCAAACTAAAAATCACAGGTTAAAATCTCACTATTAGCATTTGTGGATAACTTGGCCATTTCTGGTCCGATTTTAAAATGGTAAACAGTTTTGAAATTGTCGCTTCGAAACAAGAAATAATCCATTGATCCTCGCCCACCACCCTCTCAATGCGCGCTACTCCCACGTATCAGCTCCTGAACATCGACCACATCTCACACATGTAGCGCAGCAATGAGAGCACATAACTTATCAGCTTTACATATTAATACATGGCCGAGGTAGTTAATACGTTGGATCCTTATGTGTATTAGCAAACTTAAAATCACAGGTTCAAATCTCACTATTAGCACTTGTGGATAACTCGGCCATTTCTGGTCCGATTTTAAAATGGTAAACAGTTTTGAAATTCTCGCGTCATTCCGGTCCTGATTCGTAACCAAGAACGACGAGAATAAAGTTATTTCTCGGTAAAATATAAGCATACACTCTCTCACACATAGTCTCCGTCGGTATCACATGACACGACGGGCCACCACAGGTACTGATCGCCCTCTGATCACCACACATAATAGGGTCTGAACGCCCATTTAGAGCCAAGCATCCACATCACACCGACACGATGGTTCACCCCACAGGTACTGATCGCCTTGTAATCATCACATATAATAGTGTCTGAACACATTCTCGACCAGCGTCTCGGCGAAAGGAAGACAGAGGATAGAGGATGCCGGTCAGTACGCTGGACATTCTTCAGAGGTCTAGAAGGAGACCTCACAGGGCAGATCATGCAAAAGATCCAACAGACTGTCCAGAACGCCTTCTACGTCTGCTACACCCATACCTATCGCATCCATCACATCGAAGACAGAAGGGTGATGCTCTTCCACAAGAATGCTCCAGGGAGCCCGTGGCTGAACACGATAGGAGCAGGTCAGGACTGGGTGGCAGCAAGAGAGCAAGCCCGCCTCGACCCAGACAATATCGATCGACCCAACAGCAAGTGGGCTTTCGTTCGATCAATCAACGTTGAGGTCAGGGCTGTCATCGACCGCCAACCGCTGCTTGGGACAGGCCCCCTCCCAGACTGGCTACGACAGAAGAAGAGTATGACTGCCCTTGACACCTACAGGGACAACATGTGTCTCTGGAGATGTGTAGCAGTCCACCGATGAGCTAGAGCTGATAGAAGTACAGCTCCTGCACGAGAGCTTGCCACAAAGTTCTACGACATGACAGCGACATTACCTGATGTCCCCAAGACCTCGCTGGACCAGCCAGACAAGGTAGAGTTCTTCGCCAAGATTGGGATTCGTGTGTATGAACCAACTGAAGAGGGAACCTGGCACTTGATCAGGCAAGCAGCTCACTACCGTGACACCATGACCATCGGCGTGTGGGACCACGACGCCTTTTACATCAAGAACATATCCAAGCTGGCACATACATTAGTCTGCAGTTACTGTCAGCAGAGGTTTACACAGGCATGCAATCTTCAACGCCACACTGATCACTGCACAGGCGGCAAAACAACAATCGTGTGTCCTGGCGAGAAGGTTGAGATGCCACAGTCTGCATATGAGAAAGCCTTTTATCCGCCCCATCCATTCAGTTCAACGACAATAACCTAGACGTCAGCCCATTCATTGAAGCCCTAGAGCGGATGACGCAGTTCTATACAGAACGCGGGATAGCCATCCTCAAAGACGCAGTGTCCCTCCCGGGCGTGTCTCTGCAGTATCTCCTTCACGGAACTATGGAAAAATGTCCTGATGCACATCTCTATGCCCCAGGCAAGGAAGCCTACGAAATGCTCAAGGAAGCCATTGTCGGGGGGGGGGGGGCAAGCATCGTGTTCACCCGATACCATGAGTTTGGTCTGACTCGAATCGGTCAGGGGGATCATGTCTGCCAATTCGTCCTCGGTTATGATGCAAATGCCCTGTACCTGTCGATGATGGCTAAAGAGATGCCCTGCGGTAAATAGACAGTACGACAGTGGTCTGGCGCCAGCAATGTAGAACGCTTTAAGGAGGCTCTCCTAGCAGATCGCTAGTTCGGATTCGCTGAGGTAGAGATTGAGGTTCCCAGGGCCTAGTGGACGAAGTTCGAGGAAATGCCGCCAGTCTTCTACAACCGCGAGATTACAGCTGAGGCTGTGTCTCCTGAGATGCACGCATACCTAGAGTGAACAGGACAAAAGCGTCCCACCACACAGAAGTTAGTCGGAGCCCTCTCTGGCGAGAAGCGGCTCCTGTACGCACTGATCCTCAAGTGGTATCTCGCCCATGGGCTTGAGATCACCGCCGTATACCGTACGATCGACTATACACCACAGAAGCCGTTCGAGTGGTTCATGAACGCTGTTACGGAGGCACGCCGCTCAGAAGATGTGGATAAGGACAAAACACTCCTGGCAGATCTCTTCAAACTCCTCGGCAACAGTACCTACGGGAAGCTCATCGAGGCCCTAGAGCGCCACAGCAACACCAGCTTCACCAAGGATGAACGAGCGGTAGATAGAGCCCTCCGCGGTGCATGGTTCGAGGATCTCGAGGAGATCGGTGAGTCCTACGAGCTCCAGAGTCGCAAGGCCAGAATCACCATTCGTCGCCCCTTCCAGGTGGGGATAGCCGTATACGAGCTCGCGAAGCTGAGGATGCTGGAGTTCTACTACGACTTCCTGGATCGCTATG
The DNA here is from genome assembly GCA_034401795.1 of Chaetoderma sp. LZ-2023a. Classification (NCBI taxonomy): domain Eukaryota; kingdom Metazoa; phylum Mollusca; class Caudofoveata; order Chaetodermatida; family Chaetodermatidae; genus Chaetoderma; species Chaetoderma sp. LZ-2023a. The sequence continues at coordinate 56,836,652 of CM067362.1, read as the reverse complement.
TGCCTCGAGACAGCTGCGAGTACCTCCAGATGGACACAGACTCTGCGTACATCGCAATAGCTGCCTCCAGCCTGGATGAGGTGATACGTCCAGAGATGCGACTTGAGTATGAAGCCCATAACCAGGACTGGCTAGCTTGGGACAAGTTGTCCGGACGGACACTAGGACTGTTCAAGCTCGAGTTCGAAGGCACTCGTGGGATAGCTCTCTGCTCCAAGTGCTACTATGTCGAGAGCGGCCCTGGGAAGGCAAAGTGCTCGGCCAAGGGAATGTCCAAGCAGCAGAATGAGGTCTCTTGGCACATGTTCTACAGCGCCCTTCATGGTGGAGTGGAAAGAGCTACAAACCGAGGCCTCCGCATGCGCCAGCAGGGTATGGTAACCTATGAACAGGAAGAACTTGGGCTCTCCGCCTACTACAATAAGCGGCATGTGCTACCAGATGGTGTCCACACTGAGCCAATCGAGTATCACATCCCTCAGGCTTAGACACCTGGCGGCGATGACAGCTATGTGTCTGGATGGACCACCTGAAGCTCCTCCCGAACACACGGACGCCTGAGACAGCTCTCTGAGCGTGCCAGATAGTACAGCTTAGGCTGACCCTCCATCTCGACATACCTGTCAAGTCTGTGGACATCTAACGACCAGTTAGGATCTGTTGCACCTCGTCGACCACCTTCCAACTCACCAGCTTCATATAGGTATCGGACCATAGCATCGGATGGTATCTCTCGTCCGGAGCTGCGTGTGGTAGCGGGAACTGTGACAGTTGACTCTTGGATAGACTCTACCGGCTTCTTGCCAGTTAGCCTAGTACCCTCTGCATTGGATCGTGCAACCACAGTTGGCAGGCCTCCTACCCAAACTGTGGACCGCTCGCCCGTACGTGTACTCATCTCCTGAGCATATTGGTGTCCTGTTCCAGCGTTCCACGATAGCCTGGGAACGGTGGTGACCAACTTCGCCTCGTCTAACCGCCACACCATGTTTCTGCATGATACCCGCAGTCTCACCTCTGAATTCCTTGCCCTCATCCACCTGCAACAATTCTGGCCACTGGAGGGGCTTTTCCGGATCCTCGTAGACACTGCTGAAAGCTTGGGCCACCTGCCCTGCATACTTATCTGTAAGAGGTACCGCAGCCTGTACCTGCTGGCAACATCGACGATGGTGAGGGCGTACTTGTAGGTCGTATGACCAACTCTATCGTGTGGAAGGAATAGAACATCCGCCTGATGAACTCTGTTTGGGACAGGTTCGTCGAAATGGGCATGCCTGATGTGCCGTGGACGAGGTCTGTAGATCTGCCACATCACCTGGCGGCTGAGCGACTGGCTAACTGTCTCCAATGTGAAGTTGTGGCCCTTGCGATGTGCAGCCTCGAGTAGTTGAGGGGGCTCACAGTAATATCCACCAGGCTGATAGTAGAGTTCCTCAAGAAAGATGCTTGATTTCATCACTGACGTCCACGCCCGTCCTGTCACGCATGGCCTGGGTGATTTTATCACTGACGTACACTCCCGTCATGTCACGCATGGCCTGGGCAAACTCTAAACAGACGAACAGACGGCCGTCATTCATTCGACTATCACTGCAGACCTCCTCAAACACCTCCATACACCGGCGTCTAGTCTCTGCTGGATCCTCACTGAACGGTAGTTTATCGACTAACCCTCGGAAGTTAAGTATCTTGACCAGGTCGTGCACAGACGCCATCCTTATATAGCAAGGCTTAAATGTTCGGCGGCTGTGGCAACGTAGGGCAGCCAAGGGCCTGCGACGCCGAAAAACGTACCTACTCCTGAGGCGATGGCTGGTATGGCTTCATAAATCTTCTCCGCACCATGGAGAGCATTGTTGGCGATCTTGCAGACCGTCTCGCCAGCCTTCATTGTGAACAGAGGGATCAGTGCCCCAACTGCTGCCAGCAGCCCAATAGAACCTTTTACGTAAGTGCAATAGGTTCCTTTCACTCTGTGTACTAGCTTGCGGGATTCAGGCTCCACATCATCTTACTCACCCGCGGTCTCCGCTACATCGTAGTCATCTGCATCATAATCATCCTCATCATAGTCCTCCTCAGAGTCCTCATCATCTGTATCCTCGACTGCATCTTCATAAGCCTCTGGTTCATACATATCTGTCGCTGGGACAGCTATATAGTAGCTTTAAACTGTAGTCTATAGCATGGCCTCCGCAATCTTGAATGCAGGTGTGTTTGCCATACCGAACTGGGGACTCAGCTTCGCCGACAAGAAGGCGGCAGAGGTCGAGCGTGAGCGTCATAACCAGGCGATGGAGAAGCTGTCTAAGGAGAAGTTTGAGTACAGCAAAGCACTTGAGCATATGCGCCAGAGGGAGGAACGCCGACGACAACTCCGAGCTCAGGCCAACCAGAGCCTCAAAGAGGCAGATGAGAGTCTCGATGGGTACTATGAGGCTGTAAAGATATCTGAGCTAACGCTCGACTATGAAGCATCGACGGGTCAGAAGACAGCAGAGTTTATAGTAGTGGCGGCAGCTACAGCGGTGACGACAGGGGTCATGCTCTACGCACGCTCAAGCTGAATACCTGATGTGTTTGACACACATACCTTAGCATAGCCAAAGTAAAGTATCATCACACCTAAGGGGCGAGTCCCAGCTATGAGGTTTCCGATGTTGAAGCTGAGCCAGTTGCCCTGATTTGGTGGGATGTTGCTGCCCCCGAGGTGGTGACGGCTCTCGAGTGCCGACTCTAGGTCATCGCTTCCACTGGTTAGTCGCAGAAGTGCATATGACTATGAGTTTTCTGTCTGTAGAGTTGGCAGTCAGCCAGCTCACGTACCTCACCAAGAACATTCATCCCAGCAACCACAAGCTTGAAGTCGTCTAGCTTATCCACCTGCTGGATGGTTCTTCCCTTCTGAACCAGGACCGCAACAGCGACACAGCCCGATGCACCTCAATGCATGTCAGCTCTACCCATTGGTTAGCTGTGGCTTGGACCTGCTGGTGTTCTCGCTCCACATGCACGATCCGCTGTTTGGAACCCGTTTGCTTCAGTTCCTGGTCATTCTCGTCATGCCAGACATGAAGTCTTGGAGCATTCATCGTCGCATCTGCGAGCTGCTCAGTGTACACCCGGAGGAACAGTCTATCCTGCATGGCAGCCGGATTCACGTGTGTGTTCTTGAGAAGGGTTAAGAGTGGAACTGCCACATGCTTCTCGACACCTGCTTGTAGTTCGAATTCCGTGAACCCCTCATTGCACCCCACGGCGTAGTACCCCTTTCCCTTCGCATAGAAGGTTGGTTCACGAGCCAGCGGACCTAGGACTCGCTACTCATCGTTCACATAGGTGGTGTCCACGGTGCTGTTGCTCTGCACGATCTCCCACTTGTTCAGAACCTGCGGGAGCTCTACCGTCTGTTCTATTGTGCTCTGAAGCTTGAACTCGAGTGTCATGCTCTTGATCTCGTGGATCTGTGCCGAGATTGCAAAGTCGATGTACTTCCCAGCAGCGGACAACGGGTTCTCACCATGTATACTGGGTCGAATGACCATCAGGAAGTCCTTCCGAGGATCAGTGTGGTGTGATGTCGCGGGTTCAATGGCCCCATCTGGATGTTGCACATACTGCAGCATGTTTAAGGTCTGGGTATATAGAGGTTTAAACGGCTGCTATGTTTGATAAGGTTCTCCAGCAGATTGCCTATAGGCAGCAGGACAAGTCGGCACGACAGTTAGCATGACAGCCACGGGATGCACTGTCCCACAGTGACAGGGTCCGAGGACTGCTTCATGACATCAACATTATCCACGAGCGAGCCAAGGTTACACCTCCATCTGATGCGGAGATACTGGCCACCATAGAGGACGGAGCGCCAGCTCATTGTACAAAAGAACTCCTGACTCGGATACTCTACCGGAAATTTGACAGCACCCAGGGAAGGACACTCGACCTACCAGTGGCCCAAATCAACAGTCCTGTTATTCTAGCTCTCCAAAAGACGAGGGTCGGCCCCAAAGATCTACTAAGTGGGCTGCCATATTTAGCCTCCATAGCCAGGAAGAGCGAGAGATGCGGGATAGCCTCCAGTCTGGAGCAAATACCTACATCAGAGAGGAGGTCAGTGCCGCTGTAGCGGAGAGCCACGACACCGGTCATGCAGAAGGTACTCAGGAGTGGTTCACTGTTGGCCGCAAGGAGGATACTGCACACATCTTCAACGAAGAAGGGCGCAGGAGATTGGCAAGTGATCTGGCAGCATTTCTGACTACCTCATCAAATCCACTCGCAAACACGATGCTAGTCGTGCATGGAAAAAGTGGGTCTTCCGTGAGAAGTTCAAGAAGAAGAGAGTCCTACACTCTGACCCTCAGTGGATAGAGTTTCAGCAACAGGCTTCTGACGAAGTTCCTCAAGCTTCTGACGAAGGTCCTCAAGCTTCTGACGAAGTTCCTCAAGCTTCTGATGAAGTTCCTCAAGCATCTGACGAAGTAGCAGAGACCGCAGATGAAGTAGCGGAGATCGCGCAGCCTTCTGATGAATGAAAAAAGTTGCGGCCGACAGTCTGTCAGCGATGACGTGTCGAGCGGGCTAGTTTCCTGGCTGGATTCAGCTTGTAGATGAAGGTCTGTGCCTTTTCCAGAGATGGCTTGGAGTGTGACAGATCATCTGTCTCCTTGTTGCTGCAGATGAGGCGGCACAGCTCAGCTTCCCTCTGTACACCTGCAATAAAGTCCCCTTTGGGTTCCTTGAGGGTTAGGCTGTCGTATATGGTCTCGAGCAGGGCACGTCCACACTCGGAGCTAAAGTATAGCAACCGGGCATTGTGGTGGATGTCCGGTGAGATCTCGCGGGTGTGCTTCTGAAAGAGGATGAAGACAGTTATCTTTGTGTGCCAGATGCGCCTGGTGATGTTGCTGAGGTAGGTGACTGTCTTCTGGTCCATTGCAGGGTCATCGATAACTAGAACAAGTGGTCATGTCAGTCGGGCTGCCATCAGCTTCTCCATCAGTGCTTGCAGGTTCTGCGTCTGGGTGATTGGGCCATTGTACCATTGAGCATTACTGTCAACCGACTCAGCGGCGGAGTCAGACAGCAGAAGGATGTATTGAGAGTGTAGCTGTTCAGCCAGGAGAGCCCGGAGCAAGATGGTTTTCCCGTGTCCTGACGGGGCAATGATCAGCACCACCTGGCCAGCATCGGCTGGCCTACTGTCGAATGGTACAGACATGCGTGCGGAGGATGGTTAGCACTTGGTCGGTGGTAGCCTCGTCTATATGGGAGACTAAACGGCAGTACTTCCTGAACCAGCTCTTTCGCCTGCAGCGTTGTGAATCCTGCACCTCCGGCGGATATGAAGGATGAAATCCCAACAGCAGCTGAGAAAATAGCGTAGAGGGCCTGTATCAGCATCCACAGTGTCTAGTACATCCAGTATCTGTATGATACATGCACGGGAAGCCATGACCATCCTGTGGTCTTAAACGGCAAACCAAAGAGCCCTGACTTCTTCACCTCTGGTAGCTGGAGGCTGATGGTAGCACCTGTTTTGCCGTCGACAGTGATATGGCTCAGGCCGAGGGTGCCTATCCTGAGATTCTCTCCATCCTGTTGGAATGAGCTCCGTGGTTTCAAGAGATCCGTAACCAGATCTTGTGCATAAGACTCAGACATAACCTTGATGGCACCACCCTCATCGACACCGAACATACCTCGTATCGTCGCCCTGTCTTTGATGCCTATCCCCTTGTATACAGTTCTGGTCTTGTTAATGGCCGATTGTCCTACCGTATCAGTGTTCCCAATGAGATCTCGGGCTGGGATGGTACCTCGGATCGCCTGCGGGTCTCTCTTCTCATCGAAGTCTAGGAAGGAGATAGGGGCAACAGTGTCCTCTGAACTGAGGCGTGCCTCGCCCAAGTGAGCAAGATCACCTAGCTCTTTGCTTTCTAAGTCTGTGAGTGACAGAGTCATAGTGCTATATACACGGCTTAAACCTACTAGTCATACCACCAGTGAAATAGTTGGGCATAGGAGGACCACGCAGTCGGTCAAGGGAATAGGTAGCAGTGCTCAGGGTACTGGCCCTCTCTGCAGGAACACACCTTGTGGGCAGTCCACCATTTCAGGGCATTGGCAATCCTCAGTCCGCGTGCTCGACTATGGGCCACACACCACCCTCCGGCACGCCATGCCTCATATGCTGCAGGGGTCTCGTGATGCATCTCGCACTATTCAGAGGGGTTAAACGTAGGCGACGATGATCTCAGCCATTGCATTTGTTGCTAGCCCTAGAACCGCGGCCTCCATTGGTGTAACACATTCACCGATGATCTTGGTGGCAACAGTGTAGGAGGCACCACTAAGGGCGATCTTTGGGATGGGGTGAGTTATTCCGAGACAGTGCTCGGCCACCCCACTCACCACTGTAGCGAGGACAGCCGCATTAGCGGCAGGAAGAACCTCATTTCCCCTGTCATCTTCACCACGGCCACATTCGCCGCCACGTTAATGGCGACCTGGACTGCCAGAGGTTTTGCTTTGGTCAGTAACTTCTGTGTTTTGGTTCGCATCAGGTTCTCCACCTTCTGAAGACTCACCTGGCTCTCTGGCAGGTGCTTCACGATCTGTACAGTTGACGTCATTTTTACGCCCTGAGTATACAATGCTGTTAAATGTCTGCGTCCCCTGTTGAGAGAGCTAATAAGATCTTCCCAGTCTGAATCTGCCAGGTGGCCGGGTTGGTACTCAGGAATATTCATCTCCCTATTGAGACATCTTAAACATGTCCGGGCTCGCGCTATGCAAGAAGTTCTATGCGGTCTTCCGGAGGGAGTTTAAGGACTACAAGAAGAAGACCCCAGATGAGCTCGCTCAGCTCTCCGGTGCTGAGCTGACAGAGGAGCTGACGGCTGGGAAGCTCTGTCTAGGATTTGGTAAGGGGCTTCCTCGAATACCTTATCATGGGCGGGAGTATCGTCGAGCAGCTCCTGCGAGCTAAAGGTTTCTACAAGGATCGGGAGTATCTGTCAGATGTGTTCCAGCAGTTGCAGACCTCCATGGGCTCACCTGACTCAGAGCTGAACAAGGCTCGGCGATACTACAAGCTGGAAAAAGGATGAGCTGTGGAACCATCCAGCCTTGCGGGGCATGCCAAGCTGGTTCAGTGTCTCACAGTGGTCCCAGCCGAAACGGCTGCTACTGTAGAGAGTCAGGATAGTCTTATAGCTGATTTGCTAGTGGCCGAGTAGGCTGATCCCGAGCGCCACGATAGCTAGGCCTGACAACACTCATACAGCTACCACATGAAGCGGTGTCGTGTCGACTGGCTGCAGTGTCGGGGTCGGAGCTGCCATGGGAAGCGTCGTGTCGACTGGCTGCAGTGTCTGGGTCGAAACGACTGTATGGCCTGTACTACGCATAGGTGCGTTGATATCAGTGTTGAAGCCGAAGTGGACACTGGGGGAACTCCCCTTGACTATCATGTTGTTATAGCCCCTGACTTGGAGGTCCTCGATGTTCACGATGTTGCTCGGAATCAACCGTAGGTGTGGTGAAATAGCAAAGTCAAGTTTGTGACGGGCCTTCTGCAACCCCTTTTGGAACTTAGCAATAAGACTGCTGGGATCTGCCACGATGATCATATCTTTACGAGACTGATGAACATGGCCTGGACCTCTGCTCCGCTGACACCATCTATAGAATGACACAGCTTGGTCTGTGCTGTAAGGAGGCAGTATCACCGTGCTTCCAGGGACTGGTTGATCCGAACGATCCCTGCCGGTGTGAGGCCTGAGGTGGTGTGTGGGACAAAGTACTTCCACATATCTGGGTAGTCCTGCCGCAAGCCAGTGACGTGCATATTTTGCACCAGCGCTCATGGCTCAGAGTCTGGATTGAACGAGAATGTCGCTGTCTTCCGGCGGCCTACTCGTCGGGGTGTTCGATAGGGGAATCCTGACTAGTCATGTCTCGGGTCACCATACATAATCCCTAGGCCACTGTTGTCACCACCATGCCACCGATAGTCTGGGTGAGTGCTGAACTCTCTCTGTAGTTTGCTGGCCGCTTGGACGCTATGCCTGTTGAGCTGTGGGTCGAAGTCGTTTGTATCAGGGAGGCTGGCACCCAGCTCATGGAGGATTCGTCGCAACTTGAAGAACACGTAGAATCTGAGACAGCTGGCGATGAGCACAGCTTCAGGAATATCAGAATAGGAGTGAAGCAGGGTGGAGCTTACTCCGCATCCTGCCGTGGCACACCACACGGCAAAGTTTAGCTGCTGATTCCAGTATGAGAGGCTTGGAGCAGCCATCCAAGTATGAGCTTGCTTCGCATCCTTGATGATGATTGGGCAGTTGGTCAGCGGTCGTGGGTTGATGGAGAAGCTGGTTCGGGACCGTCCATCCACTGTGATGGAGAACGGTGTTATCTCTGGTATATCATCCAGTAGACCTCTCAGGCAAGTCAAGGGTGTACCCAGGAGGGGCGGTTGGCTCCGGATGACTGTCGTGAGGCTCAGAGGGAAGGCCATCTATACTGGTGTTCTTAAAGCTACCGTACAGGCAGCACACTATTTGTAGTCCTCTCGACTCCAGAGACCGGTGAAGTGACCTCGCCGTAACATCTCGTTTTTTAGCTCCTCCATATGAACCCACCTGCTGGAGCCTTTGAGGTATTGCTGTCGCACTTTAGGTTTCTGCATGCGGTACAGGGCTTGGACCATCAGTATATGGTGGTACTCTTCATCGGTGACCTGGCCATCCTCGAGAGCTTTGCTGACAGACTCGTCGATAGTCTGTAGCATACTCTGTGCCAGTGTCACCTACTTAGCATGCTTCTTCAGCCCCCTGGTGATCTGCCGCTGCCCCACCCCCAAGCCCATGGCCAAGACAGTGGTGACTAGTGTCACGCCACCCAGCGGGATGGCGACGAGGGCACCCACCCCTGTAGCGAGAGTGGCCACAGCTGCCACACCAGACTGGCTCCAATCACACCTGCAGCTGTGGTTGCACGCGCGAGGACGTTGCATGCCATCTTCTATCACCTGTGCGTTCTGCTGTACTTTTCTGCCTCACGGACGAGATTCTGCCTGATGGGATCTATCTGCTGGAGTCGCCAGCCGTGGAGGGTACCGCCCTCGTCAGCAGTCAGGGAGGGGCATAGTTCTGGTTGCCGCCGCCACTCTGATTTTGCCATAGTATATCTGGAGGCTTAAACAGGCATCACTTGCAGAATCTGTTCATGAGTCATAGAAGGGTTCATTTTGGAGAGCCTGGCGAACCATACCAGCTTGCAGGTGTTGAGACAGACGTCTCTTAGAGAGCGGTCATCCAGCACTATGACGGGTGCCAGTAGCTTTCTGAGACGCGACATCTGGAACTTCACCTTATCACCAAGATAGTAGGTCCACCGCTGGATGGCTTTCTTGGTCTTACACTTCTGCACCATCTCTTCATCCCACTGTATGACATCTGGCTCATCCTCATCTGAGAAGACACCTGGCTCATCCTCGTCTGTGAAGACATCTGGCTCATCGTCGTATGTGAAGACATCTGGCTCATCGCCGTCTGTCAAGACTCCTGCGTCCCACTTACTCTTCTTCAGGAGGTCCTGCCAGTATTTGGAAGCTTCACTGTTCCTTCGCCTACTTGGAATGCTCACGTTCTGTAGTCGCTCTCCTTCTTGTTGCAGTGTGAGCATCTGCTCGTTTTGTGTAGGGGTCATGAAGGGGCAACCCTCTTTCATCATCTCGGCAAAGGCCATATAATGCTGGTATGATATCATGTTGTCGTCAGGTCAATGAGTAATAAGGGTGTAAACTCTAAATGGGCGTCCGATATCCCATCCGTGCTGGCATATATGTTAATGGCGGGGCTGTCAAACATGTGATTTACAGGTATGAATAGGCTAGGACTGATAGCTTTCCATAGGTTGCTGTTGGCACATGGGAGATACTATATCACGTCCCGGCCAACTTCTACCAGTGAGCTGCTGTGTGCACTGCCCGGAGGTTGATGTAGCATATTGGCGTGTATGTATGCTGTGCCCCGCTGGGGCACCTCGAAGAGGACCCATTCTACACGGTACTGTACCACCCGTCTCCCCTCTAGAGAGGGTGAGATTACGTTCTCACCACCGAACAGCAGCAGTCGGACAATCGGCATGGTTATATGTCTTGTTTAAACCCCTCGTATAGCGTGCTATGGAACCCATATTTTCTCACTGGACTGGTCTTGCTGACCTGGCAGATGTGTATGCAGTTGATGCTGCCAAGGTAGAAGAGAGCGATGGCAAGTCATTCGCCCTATAGTACGAAGCAAGCTCAAAGGCATTCTCCCTCCACCCCATTGGTGGTGATGGGGTGGAGTTGCTCACAGACCTCAAGGATGTGACGAAGGAGTGCCTGGGTCGCAACATAGATGGCCACAAGATCGTGTTTCGGTACGATTTCCCGAAGAGGAAGTACATCCTCGAGCCGTTGATTGTGCTCTCGGATACAGAGGTGGTAGACCTCAATACCCTAAATAGCGACCTCAGCTTTCATCTGGTCAAACCCTATTCGAACGGTGCCCCGCCGATGGCCCATGATGGCCTGCTATAGACCCTGGCAAAAAACCTGTAGTTCATATTTGAGAAGAATGAAGTGTGGTACCGTGCTGGACCTGGGGGGGGGGGTGTGACTGGCAAACATGGTTTCCCTTATATAGGCCTCCCGCAGTCATTGGCATAGAAGTTACTCCGCTATCCACTGTTGTGAAAAATGATGGGACAGTTCGAAACTCTACAATCGGGGATCATCCTTCCTCGTCTACATAGGTGAAGGTGTCTCCCTGACGAGGGTGGGTCAACAGATCGGGGTTACAGGCAGAAAGCTCCTGCTGCGTCGTCCATTCGATGCTGTTAACCTCCAGGAGGGCACCCTATGGGTAGATGGGTTTCACATGTCTCCAAAGTCAAGGGTGGTGTTAATCTGCTTCAGCGAGTCAGACTCACTAGCCTGCAAACGACTCATATAGTCCTAGAGCTACGTTTCGTGGCTGGCGGCAGATGGAAGCAGCTAGCCCCTGCCCCAGAGGGGATGAAGATCACTATCGATGCGGATGGAACAGCGCTCGATCTGGCACAGATATTTCTCGAGCGGTTCACTCTGTTCAGTTTAACTCTTCATATATAGCCATTATACTCATCATACTGCTCGTGCTACAGCAGTGGCACAGGGCGCTGAGACTGCCATGATATTGGTTGCCAAGTGGGCCCGCTTCCGGGATGACCCCAAGTACAATCCTTGGGTCGACCCCTTGCAGAAAAACATTTATGACCGCTTTCATCCACGTAAAGAGATCGAGTCTGTCTGCCACTTCTATGGGGTGGAGAGGGTAGGACGTGGTTGTCTGCTGGAGACACCTTCTCAGCACCAGATTCTCTGCATAACATGTGAACATGCCAGAGTCTGCCGTGGCGCAAATGCTAAGCACTTTAGCATACTGCCAGGTGAGCGTTGTCAAGGTAGATGGAAGACACTATGGGTGGTCCCATCATACCGATGCGACTCTGGCAGAGACTACGTGTTTGTCTGAGCCCACACGGAGGCCGGCCACTGGCCGGTATCCTGAGGAGGTTCTCCTGGACATGTGGGGTCCGGAGACCACCATCTAGAGGCATACACCACCCACGATCACATGTCTCAACAACCTATGCCCCAGGGATTGAGAGGGCGGTGGGAGCCACGGATCGCCGCTCGGCTGCCAGTTGAGGGAGGTGGTACCCTGTGGTCTCCGCTGCTTGAAAGGGCAGTGGGGGCCACGGCTCCGGCAGGCCGTGCAGCCGGGCGGTGGTATCATTAGTAGTAGGGTCGGAATTAAAATAATACAACCTTCCTCAACTGGCCGCCGTTCAGCGATCCGTGGCCCCCACTGCCCTTTCAATCCCTGGGGCCTCCATCTTGAGGCATAACCCAACCACCTGCAAGTCTGTGCCTCCATTTAGAGGCCTACACCAACCACATGCAACCCTATACCCCAGGGATTGAGAGGGCGGTGGGGGCCACGGAACGCAGATCGGCGGCCAGTTGAGGGAGGTGGTATCATTTTAATTCCGACCATACTACTGATACAATGGCAGATAGAACAAGAAAACTGTTGAAAAAAACCTACACAAACATCTGTGTTTTCATTAATTTGCCCATAAACAACACTCCCTCTCTGCGCTGTGATAGTGAGCCAATGACCCATTTCCTTCTGCACAAGTATACATGATGAATTCCTAACTCATTGCGAGAATCTGGTTAATTATTTTTAACACAATTTGACATATATTTATGGCGCCAATGGCTGTATTGCCCCATTAAAAAAATTATGTTATGGAGTTAATGAGTACAGCTCTCGTGTTCCATTAAATATAGACACTTTTGCAGGAGATATGAGATGCCAGTTCAATTTACCCATCATGCAATGCTACCCAGCGTGCAATGCTACCCAGCATGCAATGCCCTGACTCCATAAGCGTTGTAACTATTGGACGGTATATTCGTTTAGTCTATAGTCTGCACAAACCAGGATTTCTCAAACAAAATCAACCCGCTTGCACGTGCAAATAGTCCGTTGTCCTCCAGCTCTGGACGAGTAAGCATGCACGTAGGGCGTATTCACGGCAGTACATTCGACAGTCTGTATTTCAACACTGTTCAGAGAATGTGTGTCAATATCCAGGAGAAAATAGGAGAGTTTTTATATACATTGGCACCAATTCGCGTGAAAGCTGTTGCTATCAATGACAGCACCAACATTCAGTCAAATTGTTGTCAAAATAATTAGTATGTAATGCAATTACTACCTGCTATATATTTGATACAAAATGTTATTGAACAGTGTTGCTGCAACAGCGTCCATGTGTTCTAAAATAATCATCATAAATTTCAGTCAACACGGATTTGAAGAGCAATTTGGCTAAGTTGTTCCTGACTAAGGCACCAACAACGTTATCAAATTGTTGTCCATATAATCACACGGCGCTCAGTATTACTATCTAAGTAGAGTGCGTATATGGCCAAAATACGCTTTGCCTGCACGAAGTAAATATTTCGCCTAGCTACTGGGTGTACGTGTCTGTTCGACCAATGCATTTCAAGCAAATGCACAAATCTGTCAACGAAACATGCACGCCGTTAACTAAGCATTCATTCTTGGCGAGAAAGCGTATATAGGCTAACGCTCACTTTACCTAAATAGTAATATAATGATTGGACGTGTGTGGATAACAATTCGACAATGTTGCTGGTGCCTTAGAAATCACCAACTTACAGTCAAATTGCTATTCAAATCCGTAGCGAGAGTCGACTAAAAATTATTAGGATTATTTTAGATTATAGCGACTGAAAGCTGTTGTAGCAATAGGTTAATTTAGCAATAGCTTTATTGACTCAGTAGCTATATCGGCTAGATAGCAACTGTTTAATGTGGCGCAACTGTTTCTATATGAGGAAGTTTTTGCTTACAATAGTATTATGGGCATGGCAAACTTCTTGATGCATCAGTGTTCTGCTTATAACAGTTTTATGGTTGCGACAACTTTCTGTCATTTAATCAATGTTAAAACACATACTTGCAGACAAAATGTTCTTTAAAGCAACATGTACGTATCTACTAATTAGCTGTGATGGCATTTCAACATTGATATATTATATATAGCTTTTGCAGCTGATGATTAATATGCTTAGTTTTATTATTGGTCATCATTAGCTGTCAGCCTGAGTGAGAGCACCATTGTGGCGGACGCTGAATTCAATGCATTGTATAGAGCAGATTAGCAAATGCTCTTTCTAGTTAATATAGTAAGATTTCTATGATGCACACCGATATATCGGCTACATATTAACATACATAGTACACGAAATAGTCAAACAGGATTAGGCAATGAAAAAGGGGCCTTAAGATAACGGGCTTATAAAATGCCATATATAACACATACCCAAGCACAATACACGCGCATGCGCAATGATTCTGATATATACAGATATTAGCATCTGCCTATTAATAATACTGACAATCTCCAATGGGCCTTTCACATTTCAGCTATGCCTGCCTATTCCTAGCTAAGCTCGACCCACAGCACGCTCGTGGTGGGATCGATCGAGCCTTGAACTCATTGACTATCAATTTACAGAAAGTTATACAGATAAGCTGTTGAGTATGGTGAAGCTCATTTGACTTGTCGCCTAGTCAAATTAGTTTCGAAATATTCGACAGCATGTTTATTAAATAGTAAATATATACAATTCGTACAATAACGCTTAGTCTGTAACCAATTATGTGTCCTTGACGAACTTATCTACGTCATTAAGGATGGCATTGATTATTACGTTATCATACACGTCACGTACTCGATTATGACGTTATATGATGGATGGATATACTGAAACGGTAAATTGTGATACTAAATGGCCAAATGGCCCAATCGAGAAAAGGTATATCTTATCAAGAAGCCAAAATCAAATTAGTCACATTGGATTTTATACATATATTTTACCTCGACTTTACGGCGGCAGCGATGTTGATGGCGGCGGCGTCCAATTTGAGCTTAGTTCAACTTATCAGTTCACAAGTTCATATCGTCTCATGTTTGGTTTATCATACTGGACCCGAACTTGAACACAATATTCCTTATCATTGGATGGCATGACAAAATGGCAGTCGGGCCAAAATGTCCGAGGTCAAGGTCATTTTGCCCTTGGTAAAATATTTTTGTTAACAGTAATATTTTGTGGGTAGCTCAACTTCGCAGTTCATATCTCATGTTTGGTTAAGCATACTGGACCGTATAATGGGAAAGCATGATAGAATGGCATCGGGGTCAAAGGCTCGACGTTTAAGGTCACTGCGATATTGCTTATTTAATAACTATGTTTTGTTAAAATTAACGATTTATGTTTAACTCAACTTTGCCATTTATATCTTATATTTGCCTAATGATACTGGACAGTGAACGGAAACTTGGACGCATTGCTCTGTATAGCGAGAGGTCACGGCACATAACACATTGGGGTCAAATAGGCATGGACATTGTGTCCTTGGCAAAACTTAGTTTTTCAAGATTAACATTTTGCTCAATTTTATATCTCATGTTTGCTTAAACATACGTGTCCCAAATTTGGGCACGCGTTTCCTTATAATGAGTGGGCATGGCGCAATCAACTTGACATCAAACGGTTAATCTCAGGTTGATTATGATAGTTTACGGTTAGTTCAGCTTAGAGTTTCCTGTATTGTGTTGGGTTAAGCATACTGCACCCAAACCTGGACACAGTGAGCGTGATGACACAATAGTTTTGGGAACAAAAGGTCAAAGGTAATGGCCACTGAGAAATTCCTTGATAAACCTTCTATATCAACTTTATATGTGAAGTCGAGCTTCGTGGTTGCATTTAAACATCTCTGGCCAATTAATCTGCGATGCAATCGCAGATTATTAAACTCACTCAGGATCTGTCTTCTTCTTTCTATTCTTCTTTCTTGTTCTTCGTCAAAAACTTTGTATCTCCTCCTACAGTTTTCACCCGATCAACTCCAAACATGGTCAACTTCTGCTACCCAGTCTGGAATCGTGTGCGGCACTGCGTGTGCATTTATTTCGGATGTGGTGTTTCGAGCTACCGACTTTTCCGTGGGCAAAAAGTCGAATAGGAGATGTATGGGAGATTTTGGAGTGCTACTACACCTAGAGTTTTGATCGGGTAGGATGGTACCCTTGAGGTTCTGAACATGTCTGCTCACCTAAAAGGTGACCTTGACCGTTGACATTTGACACCAATGCATGGAAAATGGCCCCCCTATGGGATGAATTGGGATTATATGGATATGATATAAGAATGGATTTTGAACTGTAATCCCACCTAGAGCTTTGATCAGATCACAACCATACTTGGTCAGGATTACCACTTTAGTTCTGACGGTGTTGATTGGTCTGGCGGGTACATATCCAAGTGGAAGAATACCCTGCGGGCATAAAAAATACTAGTTGTCGTATTTTTTGCAGAAATTAACTCCTCTTCATCAGAGAAGGTCAATGGACATATTAGACGATACCTTGTGACATTCTTTCATATTTCCACCACACCTGGGTCACAAGCCCAGGTAGTAGGGTATCGCTTGGCCCTCAAAATTACCAGTTTTCATTTTTACCATAGATTAAATCCCTGTACCCATACAAGCTGATTGAGATTGTTAGACTGAGAGAAATGTTAGTTTTTTGGACCCGCACATAACGTTACAAATGTCTCTATTATTTGACACTTTTGGGCGTTTTCTTGATTTTCATGAACACTTTACCAAAGGTATATCACGTATGCCGGAACCAGTAATCGTGGTTTTGGAGTGTTTCGACCTCAAGGGCAAGGTCACCCAGTACTATCGCAAAATACCTATTTTCGTTTTTGGCAGAGATTAACCGCCTTTTAACCATACAAGCTGATTGCGAGTCTTAGATTGAATGAAATACTAAATTTTAATCCAGAGCACCCCACACAAACGTTGCCGATTTCTCGGTTATTTGACATTTAAAGGCTTTTCGGTTGATTTTTAAGAAAACGTTAGCAAAGGTGTATCACGCATGCCGGATCCATTGGTGATGGTTTCGGACTGATCCAACCTCAAGGTCAATGTCACTCCTTAGTTGGCAAAGTTAACATTTTTTGTTTTTGTCATAAGTCAAGTCCACTTGCCCAGAAATGGTCATGTAAGAAGAAGATGTATCTATTTCTTTATGGCCAGACATCGCAGATTTACACTTACTTCAGTAAATGTTCTCTAGTTCATCTGCGATGCAATCGCAGATTATTAAAATCACTCAAGATCTTTCTTCTTTCTTTCTTTCTTTCTTTCTTTCTCTCTTTATTCGTCCAAAATTTTGGACCGTATCTCCTATAGTTTTCATGCGATCAACCCCAAACTTGCTCAACCTTTGCTGTCCAGTCTAGAATCGCGAGCTATTGTTTTTCTGTTGAATCTGCCCAAGGGTTTTCTAGCTACCCACTTTTCCATGGGCAAAACAGTCCCATAGGACAGTTATGGGGATTTTCACTATTTATCTTTGCGACTGCACCTCTAGTTTTGATCCGATGACTACCATATTTGGTCAGGATGGTACCATTGGAGTCCTGAATGTCATGACCTATAAGGTAGGCACATGCCCAAGTGAAGAGTACACCCTGGGCTTCAAAATTACCAGCTTTCATAATTGGAAGCAATGAACTCCCTATTTTCAGAGGTCAGTGGACATACCAGACAATACCCTATGATATCCGTTCATGTTTCCATCATGCCTAGATAACAGGCTCAGGTGGAAAGGCACTCATTGGGCCTCAAAGTTAGCAGTTTTCGTTTTTGGCAGAAATGAAATCCTCTTCATCAGAGATGGCCAATGGCCATATTAGATGATGCCATGTGAGATCCTGTCAGGATTTCACTACACCAAGCATCACAAGCCCAGATGAAAGGAAATCCCGTGGGCAACAAAGCTACCAGTTTTCGTTTTATCAGAACTGCTCTCCCTTTCTTCGAAGAAGTTCAATGGCCATGTTCCAAGATAACACGCGACATTCTTTCATGCTAACATCACAGAGCCTTAAAGTAACCAGTTATCGTTTTGTGCATAAATGATCTCATCTTCATCACAGGCGGTCAATGGATATATTAGACGATGTCATGTGACCTCATTTCATGTTTCCCGTACCCACCCCACCACTCCCGCCCCCGGTGGTCACAGGCCTAAGTCGAAGAGGACCCCTTGTGCCCCACTGTTACTAGTTACAGTTTTCGGCAGAAATCAACTTAACTTGTCCCGAAATGTTCACCTATCATGTTAGAAGAGACCTTATACTATATCTCAATGGCCAGGCATCGCAGATGTACCGTTACTTCAATAAATGTCTATTAGTGTTAACTTTGTAATCTTACAAAGTTAACCACCATGATAAAGCGCAGGCATCTTCTCACAGAATTTTGATCTGATCGACTTGAAACTTGGAACACCTCTATTAGGCAGTTGGTCCTATATGGATTCAACAGAATTTGAATCCGCTCAATACTTTCTGCGAAACTAACATTTTCTCCTATGTTACCGTTATTTACGCAAACTTACGCATAAATTACGCAATTTTGACTGGATCTTGACCCAGTTTAGTGCATTAGCTTTCCGCACTAATTCTTACAAGGTATCGTTTACAGAATCGGAATATTCCATATGGTTCAAGAGCTATGCCCATTTAGCCACCAAAAACTATCAGAAGTTAGCATGAAAAAAAATTACCAGAATTAAGCGAGAATTATGCGACAACTTTAACCTCAATTTTAACCCCTTTCCTGTCGAGATATGGTCTTGAAAAATTGAAAAAAGATGCCAGTTTTCGTGTATGGCAGAACTAACTTCCCTTTCTTCGAAGAAGTTCAATGGGCATGGTCGAAGATGCTCTGTGACATTCTTTGTTGCTAACATAACCCCTGTGTCACGTTTCTCTTTACAGAAATGAACTCCCCTTCATCATAGAATGCCAAATGACATATTAGACGATATCATATGACATCCTTTCACTCACTCGCTGGGTCACATGCCCAGACGGAAGGGGACCCCTTGGACATTAAAGGTGTCAGTTATCGGTTTGGGCAGATATCAACTCCACTTGTCCAAACATGTTAAATTATTATGTTAGAAGAGATGTCTTAATTGTCAGACATCGCAGATTTAGAGTTACTTCAGTAAGTGTCTTCTAGTTATAATCATAATTACTCATGTCGCCAAAGGCCGGTATGAGTATTGCGATTGTTGCTGCCTTCCTGCTGCCTGGCTTCCCACACCCTCGCCCGCCCATCTGCCCGTCCCTCCGGCACGTCCGTCCAACCGTCCGCCCGTGCGTCCGTCCGTACCTACGTCTGCCCACAGCATCTTTCAGGAATCCTATGGTTTAGAATCCGCAAATTTGGTACATACGTTCATATTATGAGTGGCCACAGAGAAATCTTCTTTGGGGTAAAAAAGTCAAATATCGAGGTCACGGCGTCACTTAGTGCATACCAGAATACACATTTTCGTCGATAACTATGCAATGCAAGAAGGTAGAATCACCAAATCGGTAGCATACATTTATATCGTGGCCAAAGGGTCAATTACTCAGGCTACGGGGGTCACTAAGTGCATCCCGAATTACACATTTATATCCATACATCGGGAAAGCAGGTCACCGGATTTGGCACATCTATTCATAATATTGGTGGCTAAATAGTCTATAAATTTCAGGACAAATCCTCAAATATCCAGAACTCGTAGACTGGGTCAGAAGGTGCATAGAGGAATACACATTTTTAGCCATGCAAGAATGTAAAATCACCAGCTTTATCGCACCCCCTTCATGTTACGACAGTTTATAATTGCTTTCGGTTTGAAGTGAACAGCTCAGCTATCTACGTCACGGGGCTCACTAACTGAAATCTCAGACAAAGCGAAAAGTTCAGCTTCGTCTGACATTTCATTGACACGTATATTTGGTTGGTTCAGTACCCAGTCCCCGTAGACTAGCTTACCGTTAGCCATGGCAGATATAACATCCTTTTATATCTATCATAGAAATTAGCCTCAGTTGGTATATGAACAGCTCAATGAGTCACTCTGTAACTGCCATTGGCACAATTATTCATCCACCCACGGCTTTCTTGATAGCTAACATTGCAGCACTATATATGGGAAGGTGCCTAGGGAGAAAATAGATAGTGTTATGTTCATTGACTTATATGACTACACCTGCTCCACTTTCACTTGTTTTCGGCATTTTGGAAGCATTTATATAAATTGTGTTATACTCCTCCCACTGTTTATGAATGCTTTCCAGTGCATAATTTCGGATTACCGTCGAGTGGTGGAACCGGACACTGGCAGAGAGCCTATTCCCACATCAGTATGCTCAGGACATGGCTGCTCCGACTGGTGGTCATTTCAGGATATGAATGAGAGGGTTGCCCATTGTGGTGGAGCGATCCAATGCTGAGGTTACTAGGCTGATAGGACAGAAGTCAGGCAATGCCATTCAGCGATCCGCTGTGGCACAACCTCGATGCTCTGTTCAAGAGCTGTGCTCAGTGGACAGACTTCCATCCGATTCGCTGGTTTGGTATTTGTATGGATGGTGGACTTAGGCAGGTGGCTGACCCCAACTGGTCGATAGATGTACACACGATTGACAGGTATGTGGAGGTGGCTGGACAGCCTGTGCTGGACCAGGGCATTGTCGGAGAGCAGTCCTAGGCGGCCGTTCGTACGAGAGGAGCTCAAGCTTATCCCTACAGACACCAAGCTACCTCCACCGGAAGTGCTTACATCGTATAGACATCATCTAGATGGTGTCCACTCCGAGCCCTGACTGTTGGTCAATGGCACATAATGCTCATACGTTACCCAGAAGCTCTTCGACATCCATTGGAGTGATGGTATCCTTGTGACCATAAGCCAGGGTGTGAATACCAGCAGGAGCAAGCTATCGCTTTGTGTCTGAGGGGCTGAGGCATGTCTTGTTTTGATAGATGCTGTAGAGGTGGTGACCCTCTCTTCACAGCATGTTCATACCATGGTGGAAGACCTTCCGCTCGAAAAGGCATTCCTTGTACTGCTCATGGCGAATTTGTCTAACCACAGTCCTGGCGCACACCATTTGCCTTCTTGACACCCTGCTCATCCGACCGCTTGATGGAGTACATCTTCGGACACAGGCCAACAAACCCATGGATTGGCACATCGGCACACTCATCCTTCATCTTGCCCAGGACCTTCTTGTTGGCAGTGCTGTACAGCGGGTGTGTTACTGGGTAGTCGCTTGTATCATAGAGGTCACTCCTCATAGCCATGTCAGTGTAGATGTCCTCTCTCTGAGCCTCCAGCAGGAGGCTGTCGGAGTCTGTGTACTGGAACTCACAGTGGGCACCATATAGTCGCTTTAGCTTGTTGTAGTAGAAGTCATACATGAGGTGCTTCGGGAGGTCCAGGATAGACATTCTCACATAGACAGGGCGGGTCAGCAGCAGGCTCGTCTTGTACATGTGGAGAGCAGCTAGAACATCATCGAACACCTTCGCCCATGAGAAGTTGGGTTTGACTATTCGGCAGCGCAGTTTGTCCTCCTCGGATGACCGCACTAGCTTGACATCCACTCACTTGGTCTTACCGAAGACAGCATTATTCATCAGGTTGTAGAGATCCTTCTCAAGGTCGCTGTTGGCCTTCTCACGGAGCTCTGTGTTGAGTCGGATGTAAGGCTCCATCCACGGCGGATGATTGAAGCATAGAGCCCTGTGCACCTTCTTAAACCTCATATCCACGATGAGGTAGAGTTTCAGGTTGGGGTAGTGTAGGGCATAGCACTCTTTGTCTCTCAGGTTAGGCACCAGTTTTTCTGCTGCTGTCTCTGCTATCGGCTCGTCCAATGCACAAAGATACTCTGAGAGCCACTCTCCCTTCACCTTCATCCATTCAGGTGCCAGTGGGTAGGCATTGTGCATGTCATGCAGCTCTTGTGGGTACTGAGGTTCAACCTCTAGGATGTAGCCCTTTTCATCATCATCGGGATGTTGTGTAATCTCTTTGACATCAATGTCCTCTACCCACTCAAACCCCCAGTTGGTAGGTGTTGGCTCATTGCCCAGACATAGAGATTATTAGCATCCAGATACATGATGTGGCTTATCGACTGTTGTGTATTATAACCAGCTATGTATGGGTTGTTTGTCTTAGCATCGCGTTTTCTGACCATTGATACACAACCCCTGTGTCCTTTCTCTATGAAAAGATGCATGTCGTAGTCAGAGAGGAGCTCCAGCTCCACATCTGTCTTCCTTAGAAGTGCATCCCAGCTCAACCCTATGCTCGTATAATAGTGTGCTGGGTCCAGACGATACTGCTAGAGGCACGTGATGCAGAAATTCTCAAAGACATCTGCAAGGAGCAGAGTGTCAGACCGCAGATAGGGGTCATGATAGTCTCCCATGGTCTGGCAGCCGAACTGGATCCAGGGGGCATGTGCGTGGTTGTAGTCGCTGTCAGACGTGCCCTCGCCAGAGAGTTTACTGCAGAAACCAGCTTGAGGTGGAAGAGATGTCTCATTGAAATGGTGCCACCCGTCCATGTGCTCATAGGGGTATACACCCTTGTGAGCAGGAGATCATGCTTGGCAGTATTGGGTTAGTACGGTTTTGTAAGCGGGGCCATTGTGGAACTAACTACCAGCTTGGCAAGTGATGCTGAGAGAAACTGGGCCGAGTCGATGAATTGCTGAAGGAGATGTACTTCTCCTTATTGTTGGGGATACAGTTGATATGTCCCTCTGTTTGGGAGATGGCCTGCGTGATGAGGTGAGACTCATACCCACGCAGGTTGTGGAACATGACCAGGATGGTGATGGTCCTAGGGGTGAGGCGCAGCTTTAGATTACACACATTGTCTGCTGCTCCCCGGTAGAGACCAGTGATGTGGCAGTGATCTCTGACACTGTCTCCATCTAATGGTCTGTCACATACATGGCAACTGAACACGGTTTTATGAGTTCGCCAGTCCTCTCTAGTCATCTCCATCGGCGTAGGGTGGACGAGCATGGCCCTTATCTTCTGTTCCTGTGCCAATTGATCCAGGAAGTGCTTAGCTGCTCCTCGATACAGCACTGGTGGTTCACTGACACCATCACAGCGGACCACATTGTATGAGAACCCACAGATCGTATGGTGTTGTGTTTCTGTGTGTTGCTCTGAGCCGGATTCGCCTCTGCCCTACCCCCCCCCCCCCTCCCCCCAATCTTGGCTGTTAGGGCTTCAAAGTCGGCATAGATGATAAATGGCACCTTGAGTTGCTTGTGGTAGTTGGTGAACTATAGCAACTTCCTGTCGTCTGTAGGCATTCTTATGCACATTTGTCTATCACCGATACTGCAGCACTCCAGTTTGTGCTTAATGAGAAGGTCTTTGCGAAAATAACAGTGGAGACACCGCGTGCAGAAGTGCTTTCTCCATTTATACTGATTCTGATCAGAGAGCAGACGATTCAGGTACTTAATCCAGGTATAGTGTTGCTTGCCAACCTTCTCGCTAAGCAGGAGTTTTGTCCTTAGAATGGCGGGATCAGACTCACTCAGCTGCAGTGTGTAGACATCCTTGTCATGCCCGAATACATTAATGGCCAGACCATTCTGCCACTCAGCCCACTTAAGCTGGTGGTGAGGGTGTGGAAAGACTACACTGCTGAAGTCAAGGTTGTCCCAGTGCCCTAAATATTTCGATGTCTGCTGGGGATTACTGTCTGCAGGATAAGCAACAGCCGAGAGAGACTAGCGAAGGCAGTTGTCATCATTGTTCTGTACATTAACCACGGCATATTTTCGCTTGATCGAAGCAGGGAGATCGATGTAGGACCCACCGCCTAGTGGTTGATATCTGGCGACGTTGAGGTACAATGCATCAACCAAGTCGACTGCCCAGCCAAACCCCTCGTGGGTGTAGTTCTCAAGGCCTTGCAGCACCTTGGCTTTTGCCTCCTTCACAGCCTCGCTAATATCGCTTGCCTTCAGTATGGCATGCTGCTTAGACCAGAACAGGGGATCTGTGGTGACCTCTGTCCTGTCATTCTTCTCCTTGTGGAGGGTGATCTTGAGAACAAGGCAGAACTTCACCCCTTCAGATCGAGGACCTCTTCCACCAACTTCCTCTCGATCTTGTCCAGGATTTTATCTAGGAAAGCTGTTGGTTCTTTTTCCCCATGTAAAGGAAGTTCCCATCCCCACAGATAGTTCTGGAATGCATGTGGGACCTTCACAAATCCTGGGGGTATGCCCCTCATTTCCTGGATTATAGCATCACGAAACCTGTCGATCTCCTCATCTGTGAACCTGGGTGGGGTTTCTAGCTCTGGGTGGGGAGGCTTCTCGGAAAGGAGAGCTGGGGTTGGCTTCACGGGAGTGGTTGGCAGCTTCCTGCATGGGGCTGGGGTTGGCTTCTCTGGAGTTGTTGGTAGCTTCCTGCGTGGGGCTGAGGTAGGCTTCTCGAGAGTAGTTGGTAGCTTCCTGCATGGTGCTGGGGTTGGCTTCTTGGGAGTGAGAGCTGATCGGTTCTCATCATAAGTGGTATGGCTAATAAACCACTGCTGCAACAATCTCGCCAAATTTTGAAGTACTTCATTAATGTCCATAACAGATGTGTGTAATTTTATGTTCATGTTAACACTGCAAACGTGTATACCTATCCAGTTGCGTTTCTCTAATAGGGGGATTTTGAAGGTATCATATGCTGGTGGGGGCTGGGCTGGTTTGGGGGTGGGGGCAGAAGACTATATACAGACAGACAAGCACAGACCGACCACTAAGCAGACAGAACAGAACGGAACAGACAGACAGACAGACGGACGGACGGACGGACGGACGCGAGGTCAGCAGGACATACCAGTGAGCTTCAATGGCCATAACACCGCGTTTCAAGGCCATAATAATGGGCTCCAATGGCCATAAATAATTGGGTCGAGTGTCCATATTGTGAGTTCAGTAGGGCATACCAGTGAGCTTCAATGCCATAACAGTGGGGTTCAAGGCCATAATGGGCTCCAATAGTCATAAATAATGAGGTTGAGTGTCCATATGGTGAGGTAAGTAGGACATACAGTGTGCTTCAATGGTCATAACCCAGTGGGTTTGCTCCATTATCCATAAATAATGGGGTTCAGTGCCCATATTGTGAGGTCAACCGGACATACAGTGAGCTTCAATGGCCATAAAAGCTGGTTTCAAGGCCATACTAATGGGCTCAAATGGCCATAAATAATGGGGTTGAGTGTCCATATTGTGAGGTCAGCAGGACATACAGTGAGCTTCAATGGGCATAACAGCGGGTTTCAAGGCCATAATAATGGGCTCAAATGGCCATAAATAATGGGGTTGTGTGTCGATTTTGTGAGGTCAGCAGGACAGACAGTGAGCTTCAATGGCCATAACAGCGGGTTTCAAGGCCATAATAATGGGCTCAAATGGCCATAAATAATGGGGTTAAGAGTGTCCATATTGTGAGGTCAGCAGACATAGTGAGCATCAATGACCGTAACAGCTGGTTTCCAGGCCATAATAATTGCCATAACAAGAATTCTGTGGAATTATGTCTCGCCTGTTAATGTTTTGTCAAAGTTACCGTGGCCTTTGACCACAATGTCTCTCTACTGTTTGCTACCCTTATAGCTAACCATGTGTCTGTGTAGTTTAGTTGCAATCGGATTAACCAATCCTGAAATACAAGGTGATAAGTTTTGCTTAACACAAAAACTTAGCTTTGAAAAAACCCAGTTTTGAACCAAGGCCAGTGACCTTGACCGTTGACCTCAAATGTCATCATGCTGTTTCCTAACATCATAGCGAACCATGTATCAAGTTTAGTTGCAATCGGATTAAAAAGTCCTGAAATATATAAAGCTGTTAACTTTTGCTAAACGCAAGTGATACCTATGTCTGGCGTTCTGCTTCGCAAGCGAGACAGAAATAGGAAAGATTTCAATAATTCAGTTGTCATGATCTTGACCCCTAAATCAGTAGCATTGCTTTACACCCAGCGGAACGTCGCATTCCATTTGGCGAGAATCATGTCAGTAGATCTCAAGTTACTGTTCAGGAGTGCAATTTCAAAAACATTTATCCCTGAACGTTTTACACTAAAATTAATTTGGTTACAATACACAAAAAGTTCGAAACAGTATAATTAATAACCCATTCTCGCGTACTTAGTGTACAGTAGTGATATATGGTGCATGATAGAATCTCAATCATTCATTTAATATCAAAATTATCAATCTCATCTCGTAAACATCATTTTAACTCAGTAAAACTCATTCAAATAATATTTAGTAGACTCGGTTGATAAATTTGATATTAAATGTCAACGTGTTTCTGATTCTTTATTTACTAAATGGGGCAATTTTGATATTACATGTGTTATCTAATGACTGGTAGTTATGTATATGCTGGTTTCCTCAACACAACCACATCTTAGCCTTAAGTGATGCTGGACAGAATCACATAATGGTATTCAAATGAAATGAATAACTAAACAAAATTAAACTTGTAAATCAGTGATTTTATTATATATACTATCTGGATAATGTAATACATATTAATTGCTCTGTGCCATGAGTCGTGGCAAGTTCCATTCAACCAGTTTAAGCATGATTACTAAGTAAAAAGATTACTGTATATCAATGTTGTATGAATTACAAGATACTAGGGAAGCCGTCATTTTAGTTTGATATTTGTGGCCTAGGCCTGGGCCCAGTTACATTTAAATGTAACTGGTTAGTTACATTGGACATTACATGTCAATTAGAGTTGGAAAATGTAAATAATTACATTTCAGTTACTTACTTATATATAATACTAAAGTTACATTTCAGTTACATTAGTTACTTTGTCAGATAATTATCATAATAACTATAGGAGCATGCAAAACATCATAAAAAGTGTATGTAGTCAACCAATATGAGATACAGAAGTTCTAAAACAAAATACCACTAGGACCTCATCTATAATATACTGAAAACACTGAAGGAGTGAAACCATTTCATTCTGATTTGAAGATTTAAATACATTTTGACAATTTGCCTCAATTCTGTTTCTGCCATAATTATGCAATAACAAATGTTATTCAACTCGTTTCCAAAATTAAGATGTTTTCATTGTAAGAATCAAATGTGCATAAACAATTCCTCCAACCATTTTAACCATACAGGCCAGATAAGACACACATTAATTTCATTGTAAGAAATTATTGGTTGAATGATGCACAGCTAATTTGACTGAAATCCATTGCTGTCAAAATTAGTTTCAAAATGTCCAAAAACTTTCCCTGGTCCGCTGAATTCTATTTGGAGAGGCATGTGATCTGTTAAGTATGTTAGAGCAATGTTAGTGAAAAGTGTTGCTACCATGGGGCAACAACATTTTCCAGTGACATTAACTTCAAAACGATCATCAGCTTTGATGTATGCTTAATTTAAAGTAGGAATGTAAACATTTTGCAAATAACTTGTTACATTCATATGTTGAAATGACATTCATTCGGATTAGATAATTCGCTCAGTATTTTAAAGTAAAATTTATTAGTGGCTGTTGCTTCACATGGTTGCAGCACATTTTATCCAGTTATTAGTTTCAAAATATTCAACACATTTCCAGTAAACTAGTTTCATTCCACACGCCCGTATAACATTTTTGTTTTACACAGTATAGCAAAATAGTTAGAGATTTGTCAATGGCATTGTCTTTGATCCTTATCAGCTCTTGCTTATATGAATTGATAAAACCTAGCATGGCTGGAATAAAATCGACGAGCTTGATATTAGCTAGCATGGTTGGAGTATAATCGCCGAGCTTGATATTACCTAGCATGGCTGGAGTATCATCGCCGAACATGATATTACCTAGCATGGCTGCAATATAATCGCCCAGCATGATATTACCTAGCATGGCTGGAGGTTAATCGCCGAGCATGACTTTAGCTAGCATGGTAGGAGTATAATCGCCGAGCATGATATGACCTAGCATGGCTGGGGTATACTCGCCGAGCATGATATAACCTAGCATGGCTGGAGTATAATCGCCGAGCATGATATTACCTAGCATGGCTGGAGTATCATCGCCGAGCATGGCATTACCTAGCATGACTGGAGTATAATTGCCGAGCAATGATGTCTTAAGCTTGCCTAATCAATAGTGTAGATAAAGAAAAGAATAGACCCTGCTGCTAACACATGCTGTGCAGATTTTAACTTTCTTTACAATTAATCGTTTATTGTTTTTAATCCACTTAACCCTTTAACAAGAAAGCTGAACAAAAATGGCCTCTGCAGTGGTGTTCAGAAATGTCGATTTGCATACAAAGATAAGAGTATTTTTGAAGCGAGCAGTGGTGATCAGAAATGTCGATTTGCATACAAAGATAAGATTATCTTTGAAGACTTACCACTGAAATGACTGCCTCAATAAAGGAGCCTGTCATTCCAGTGATAAATTTTCAGTCTTCTCTTCGCCTCCAAATGGACATTTTCAATGAGAACATAAGTTTCTCGACTACATCTGACAATTAAATGGTTAATGGTGTCAATTATGTGTTGGGTTCATTGGCCATCATGTATGGGGTTATCTGCTCATAATGCTGGAATGCATATAAGATACCCGATATGAAAAACGATTGAGAACGCAAATAGTGATGGACATTATATGTGGGGTACTTTGCCCATCCAATACGGGGTCAATTGTCCATAATACTTGGGTGCAAACAATGTAGGGAGGTTGAAACAGAAGGTACATGTATATATTACTGATACCAAAGTGTGGGGTACAGTGACCATCATGTATGGGGCTATCTGTCCATAATAATGTGGTGTACATGAAGTACTGCTCTAAAACAGATTTGAAACAGCAAATCGTGATGGACATTATATGTGGGGTGCTTTGGCCATCCAATATGGGGTAAATTGCCCATAAGACTGAGGTGCAAACAATGTGGTGAGGTTGAAATAGAAAGTATACACAGTGCTCCATATGGATAGTTCATCTTCGCGCCAATATGTATACGGTGTACAGGGGTTCCAACTCAATCATGTTCAAAACACTCAACAAATACAATATTTCTGTTTTTGTTTTTGGAAACAAGTAAACTAATTTCTGAGCCGTGCTGTATGTGATCGGCACTGGTTGTCACAGAAGATCAAAAAATCGCTTTCCGAGGAGGCAAAGTACAGGATCACTTTAATGTACCAGTTTAAAACCTATATCTTTAATCATTACAGTTATTGACCTTTGGATATACCACAGTGTCTATATGATGAGTAACTGAAATAAATTTAACAAACTAGTTTTCATTACTGAATCTCATCCCAGGATATAGACCTAGTGGGTGGATGGGCGGGCCGGTGGATGATGGATGGATGGAAGGTAACTGTGACTCGTGAAATGTGTTATGCGTGTGTGGGTAGGTTCGTTGCAAGTACATGTCCAAGGGGTACCAAATTTGTCCAATATCCGCATCGGTGATACATTTTTCAATAACACTGCCTTGAGGTCAAAGGTGTCTGTTTTGAAAACAATGTCGCTGAAAGCTGTTTCTGATAGCTTTTACTTTTGCCTTTTATATTTTGAAAATAAATTTGGCATACCTCTTTGGGACCACACAATGCCGGCACGCGCCAAGTTTGACTACTGCATACGATACACCTTTGAAGCTACATCCCGGAAAAAGAATTTGTGACCGACAGACCGACCGACCAACTAAATAACTGACTTACTAACTGGCTAAGGGACATAGCAGTAACCGTTTATTGAGCTGCTACTAACGGCTAAAAATAGGTCATTCTCAGTTCAAATTTTTAGCTGAGGGTAACAGCTCAATAAACCATCATTTCCTTTAGTTAGTCAGTCGCCCAGCCAGCTAGCCAGCTAATTAATTAGGTAGTAAGTCAGTCTGTCAGTCACAAACGCCTATTCCGGGGTTATATTTTCAATAGTTTTTGGTATGCTGTAATCAATCCTGGTGTATGCATGCGTTGTGTGGCCCCGACGTGGGTGTGTGGTTGGTTGGCTGGCTGGCTGGCTGGCTGGCTGGCTGGATGGATTGATAGATGGGTGAGTGGGTGATTGAGTGGGTGGATGGGTGGATGGGTGGGTGGGTGGGTGGGTGGGTGGATGGATGGAGGTGGAGGTGGGTGATTCGAGTGGGATGGATGGATGGATGAATGGATGGATGGGGGAGGATGGGTGAATGGGTGGATGGATGGATGGATGGATTGGCGGTAGTGTGATGGATGGGCGGACGGGCGGGTTAATGACTGATATATAGGTGGATGGATGGATGGATGGATGGATGGCAGAGGGAGGGACGGATAGAGAGAGTGCGGGATGGATGAATGGTTGTTGCTGGACGGTTGTTTGGTTGTTTGCTTGGTCGGTGGATTGATGGATGGATGGATGGATGAATGTATTTATGGATGGATGGATGGATGGATGGAGGTGTGGAGGAATGACTATGTGGATGGACGGATTGCTGAACCAATGGACGGAAGGTTGGTTGGTGTGCGGGATGATGCAATTAAGGATTGATGATCCTGTATATATAAATTTGAAGTTAAAATAATTTTCTCTAAAATCTTATAAATGAATATAAGTAATTAAAACGTTATTCATTTGGATTTATGGGGGAACAATTAATTTTCTTGAAAATACTGGGAGTGAATATCCATAGGTAAGTTCAATGGCAAATGTGACACGTAATGTTCGCGGGCATGAGTGAGCGTTTAACCATCGAATTGTTCACATCGGCTATTTTTTTGTCAGGCACACTCAATCAGTGAAATTGCTTAAAGATGACTTTTCTGAGATATTTGTATTAAATCACGGGGATGGCGGTGATGGATGGCGTGAGTTTGGCTAGGCTGGGGGTATTGAGTCTTGTTGGGGCGGTGTTAGGGGTGGTTGTGAACGAGGAGAGAGTGCGTGATGGAAGGAGGGAGTGGTCGGGTTTCATGTGTCGGTGGCAGTGGAGGAGCCAGGTTTTCACGTCAAGGGTGGGTGGGGTGGGGGGGGGGAGTTGGGGGGGGGCGAGGATTGAATGAAGAGCCTCGTTTTAATAAGCTTACCCTGCATCGCGCATCGCATCACATCGTGCATCATACACCACATCGTAAATCGCGCATCACATTGTGCATCGCACATCACATCGAATCATACATCTAGCGAAACCGGGTCAAATACATAATTTATCTCCCCTGTCTGAACGTTATTTAGTGTTTGCATATAAATGTTATAGTATCCAAATATAAGTGTTCATATAAGAATTGGCGGACATTAGCAGCACATGTAATGCCGCACCGAAAAATGCTATCGCTATCGGTTTAGTGTTTCGACACAATAATATTTACCTTTTTCGAATTCATAGCCTATTATGTTTTCTTGACGTGGTTTCGAAAATAAATATCGCTTAGATTGCTTGACTCAATCGCACAATGCCCATGTATTTCTAGCAATCTTCAATGTAATATCAGCTTACAGCCCTACCATAATATTATCTCTTCTTTATTAACTAATTCAATGGTTACATCGACTATTATTTATTCCGGTGTGTATGTCAAAATTGGCACCACAGCGTAATTATCCAGATCTAAACTTAGTTATAAATGTATCGACCATCTTTTTCCACAAGTGCGGTAATGAAATATTGAGAAAATCCAATATGTATGTATGTATGTATATTATGTGTACCCGTTTACTCATGCTTCATTAAATTCAAGCCACAATTTCTGGACGTAAAAACTGGTCGTTAGGTTGAAGAATGTAATCGAGTCCTAGCTTCCTAAAATGGCATTGGGCTCGTTTAGAATCTCAATTATAATTACATAAACGAGTAAATACGCTGGACTCGTTTAGCAGTGTCTCAAACATGGATCGTTTTGTCCGTCGTTCGTTCCCGGCCGTTTTGTCCATTTGTCCATAATTCGTGTGGCTTTATTTTACCAAACCTTTTATACAAGCCAGACATGATGAACATACTAATTTAGGAAAGGCTATGTGTGGCTTGCAACCCACATCCGCCTAAAAAGGCCACAAGTCTTTCATGAACCTTCCAAACAAGGCAGGTGCGGACGGACGGATGGACGGACGGACGGACGGATGGGCGGGCGGGTGGGCGGGCGGGCTGCCGGACGTGCCAATGAAAGTACACTTGCGAAAATGTGTACTTGTGGGGTGCATCGTGGTACAGTGGGTACATCTGAGTAGCACCTTAAATGCGTCCATCTTATGAGGTGTATTGTCCATATTACTGAGGTGCAAATTGTCCATAATACCGAGGTGCAAATTGTCCATTATGTGGGGAGATTTGTCCATCCACTATGAGGTGAGTTGTCCATAAGTCTGGGGTGCATATGAGATACTGCACTTGAAATGAAATCGGCAAATGTTAGCCATTTTATGGGGTGGTTTGTCCATCAACTATGAAGTGAGTTGTGCATAAGTCTGTGGAGCAAATGGGTTTGCTGTTCCTGAAAGAAAAGGGATATATAAATTAATCATGTCCATTGTGTGGGGTGATTTGCCCATCAGTTATGAGGTGAGTTATCCATAAGTATGGGGTGCATATGATGTATTTCACTTGAAATAAAATGGGTAAATGTTAGCCATTTTGTGGGGTGCTTTGGCCATCAACTATGAGGTGAGTTGTGCATAAGTCTGTGGAGCAAATGGTTTACTGTTCCTGAAAGAAAATTGGTATATAAATTAATCATGTCCATTATGTGGGGTGATTTGTCCATCAACTATGAGGTGAGTTGTCCATAAGTCTGGGGTGCACATGTGATACTGCACTTGAAATGAAATCGGTAATTGTTAACCAGTTTGTGGGGTGGTTTGTCCATCAACTATGAAGTGAGTTGTACATAAGTCTGTGGCGCAAATGGGTTTACTGTAAAGAAAAGGGATATAAATATTAATCATGTCCATTATTTAGGGTGATTTGTCCATCAGCTATGACAGACAGACATACAGACAGACAGACATTCAATCACTAGTGTGCTACGCTATAACCCTACCTAGATAAGACGTTATGTTCTAGTTATTAGCCGCAGACCTACTGATAACTGGCATATTACATCTAACAGATAACAACAGCGAGATAGTGTTTTAAGCATTAGCTATTTTGTGTACTTAGGTGTATCGCATACTTTCTTGGGGGCATAATCCCGAGTTAGAATGTGTTGAATGTATGTGCATAATTACTGTTCTGACAGCCCACCTCCCTCCTGTAGCTGCCGATCCGCGATCCGCAGCTCCCACCACACTCTGTTCTGAAACACTTATTTTATAACTACTGACGTGTCATGCCATATTTGATAGCGACAGTGATCAGGGTAGCTAGCTTGATCAATGTGCATATTTGGTGACAATTATTATATGACCTCTAGTCAGGGGTACCGTCTTAATCCCTTGTATTAATAAGAGTCACTACTGAGCAAAAGTGAACATCTAATAATCTAATCAATATTATGTATACTGTTAATCACAGCTATTGGATTCATCCAGTCTTAACTTAGGTTGACTTGATCAACTCTAGCTGTAATGTTTTGGTAAACATTCCACGTATCGTCCGATGAGGCACATTATGTAAGAAACCTTGTCAGGATAGGTTAAGTACGTGTCCACCACCCCACCCCTCCCACCCCACCCGGACAGACTTTGCATATTAGATTTTTGGGGAGTAACTATGGAAGTAGTAGTAGTAGTAGTAGTAGTAGTAGTAGTAGTAGTTGTAGTAGTAGTAGTAGTAGTAGTAGTAGTAGTAGTAGTAGTAGTAGTAGTAGTAGTAGTTTTAATGTAGTACGCTTGTCTGTATGATTGCTTTGACATTAATATATTTTGGAGGCTAGGGATTGAACGGGCTATATTCTACTTTATTGTAATGCAGGTGCTCTGTCAGACATTACTGATATCCGATTGGTTGATGGCGCAGACTCACTGGAGGGACGTCTTGAAGTGAAATATAACGGTAGCTGGGGAACAGTATGTGATGATTACTTTTATGACGAAGCAGCCAGAGTAGTCTGCGCAACCCTGGGTCATCCGTAAGTTTTTCCACCAAATATAGCTATTGCTGCTGCTGCTGCTGGCGGCAGAGGTGGCGGAGGCGGTGGTTGTTGTGTAATCTATTGTGTTAAGCATAATATTGGTATAATACTCATAATCTATACTTACATTTAGCTGTAGCTGCCAAATAAATGGGCATTATATCATCCTGTGTTTGTTCTGAAAGATGGTCACAATGCAAAGAATTGAAAATAAGAAAACAATGAAAGTTGATTTTGGTTTTCATTTTCAAGAATCTTTGGTTTGTCAAGGATTAAAATTAAATTCATTTAAAAATAACTCATCATTTTAGAAATTTATCATGTGAATCATGCCTTGCATTTTCTTATGAAAACAAACGGACGGATGCCAGATGAGCAGATTGCCAGACACTTTTATTATATGATTATACATGTTGAAAATTATACCAAGGGGTTCACAATTTTAGAATGTTAAAAACTGGTTGGTCGGGGTTCGTAGAGTGGTTGAGGCTATTTGGGGACTAACTGTGATGGTGAGTCATATAGGCTACGGCCAGTCACTGTATTACATTTACGACAGTATTTTTGACTGAATCTCCCGTCTTTCTAAGTGGCTGACTTTGTATTACTCGTCACCTAGTTAGTTGCTTTGGATTCAGTAGTATTCAATATTATTCTGCGCCACATTAGCGAACGATTAAGAGATCTTGCTATTCAACAGGCAAACTCCCTGGCAGATGAGATCACTGCCACGGGTGACTGTCACAAAATGTTTCGGGCAGCCCAAGCCCTGAGATTTACTGACTACACACCACCACTTACCATACACAACTCTGAAGGACACTTTATCAGGACTGACCAGGGAAACGCCGAGGCGATCCGAAAATGTTTCAAGGAACAGTTCACGGACACCGCTGATGAGCCATTGCACCCGTTCTCAGGAGACCCCCGCCATTACTAACACCAATTGAACAGCAGAAGTTGAGAAGGAACTTAAAGTCCTGAAAAATGGACATGCATCTTGACCTGATGGCATGAGCAATGAACTAGTCAAATAAACAAATGACATTATCTCATAAACCGATCACGCACCTAATCAATTCAGCGACACTGTAGGCCAAGGCACCCTTATCGAACTACCTAAGCCCAATGAGCCACCTGGGGTCCCAGCCAATCTGTGGCCATTGTGCTCCTCAACAGCATGCAGCAAATCCTATCCAGTGTTACTCTATGCTGCATCCGAGACAAGATCGATTACTTCACCGGATCATGTCACAGTGGCTTCAAACGTGGACGCAGCTCCGCAGACATTGTATGGGCTCAACGCATGCTTGTGTCGGTAGTCATGTCCCTGAACTGGGCCTTCCACAAAAAGGGCATTGCCATGGCATGAGGCTTCGATACAATTACATGCTCAGGGATCCTGGATGTACTACGCCAGGTCAGATGCAATGACTACTGCTTGCAGACATCAAGCTGAGAGCACGAGTCAAGTCAGTGAAGTCTGTAGAGCTTGAGACATTAATCGGCTCCCCACAGGGAGATGGTCTAGCTTCGGTGCTTTTCATCTACTACTTTGCTACCTTGCTGCCGCATTGAAATCTGTGCGGGAATTTCCACAAGACCAAGCCCCAACAACCCCCCCCCCCAACCCCCAGTGTCAATACTGGGCATGCCGTTAGAGATGGAATATGCCGACGATGTGGACTTCATAGACGAGGGAAAGAAACCCCTTGATTAACTTCTCCCAATAGCTGCAAGCAAACTAAAAATTGAGAATCTCTTTATGACTGAATAATAAAACAGAGTTCACCCACATATACCTATCGACAAAGCATGAAACTATAGAAAATGACGACCGACGTCGTGGCGGCGAACCATGGAGGAAAAGCAAAATCCTGGGCTCACCGCTTTGCAGTAGTGATGACATTTCTGCACGCTGCGTCATGGGGAACATAGCTTTCCAGTCCTTCTGGAAACTATAGATTCGTAGATCAAAGATGCCCTTGATAACGAGGCTACGTTTATACAATGCAACCTGCGTATCCTTGATGCTGTATAACTGTAACAGCTGGGCAGCCCCAAAGGCAGCTCTTGACAAACTCGATGCCTGCCACCGCAAACACCTACACACCATCACTGGACACCGATGGCCAGACAGCATAATTTCCAACGATGCGCTATACAAGATGTGTAATACGTCGCCGCTGTCTGTAAAAGTCGCTTAGCAGAGATGGTCCATGTTTGGCCATGTGCTAAGGACGCCAGGAGAGACGCCAGCGCAGAGAGCATTGACATTCGCCATAATCGGAGCCAGCAAATACAAAGCCAGGAGAGGACGGCATTGCTTAAATCTGCTAAGCGTGCTACGAGGTGGCCTCAAGAAAGCAGGACTCGGTACACTCAAGTCAAGAATGGACCTGAGCAAGCTAAGGATTTCGGCTGAGAACATGACACAGAGGGAAAAACCGAAGGACTGATTGCAGCCGTAGGATGTTTCTCCTGCTACAGCCGCAGAATACAGTAATCATACATTCAGTAGTAAACATTACATTTTAAACCATTAGAACTGCACACTCTTTTTTATTGGAACGGTACTTTTTCTTTCGTAACTGCGCAGAATCCGTAGAATAACACATTAAAAGAAGCCCTAATTATGCGGTTGACTGCTGCCTAATGCCACTCGGCAATTTCGGTAAAATCAAGTTAATGTACCACGTGGTACACGTCACTAGTGAAATAGACGATGGAATGTTATTAATGGTATCATGTTATTTAGTTAGATTGATAACTGGCATAGACTTGCATTTTGATATATTTGTGAAATTAATTTGGCCAAATTGGTATGTATAGTAGAAAAATGCAGAAACACACACATAATGTATCTGCCAATTGTTCACATCAGATTAAACTTTGGCGATGGACGTATGTCACGTGATGTTTTCGTGGGTTACGGAAATAGAGTACAACTCAGAAATAACTGAATTTGTTTCCAAAACAAAATAAAACGGCTTGCTGAATATGTTGATCATAATGGACCTTTCCAGAGTAATGACGTCATATGACGCCATAATAATCTAAGCGGCGTGTAGGAGTACGCCATAATCAATACGTCATAAATGATTCTATACGAACCGTCCTTAACTCTTAAAAGTCCGACACGTCGTAAGAATTGTATGTCTCTACTATTTAATAAACATGCTGTTAATTATTTTGAAACTATTTTGACAAATTAGTTTCAAAATATTCAACAGCTTACCTGCGTATTTTTTTTAGAAATTGGTAGTCAGGGTGTTCAGAAATCGATCGATACCTTCACGAGCGGGGTGTGGGTGGAGCTTAGCTAGAGCTGGGCTGGGCATCGCTAAACCGGAAAGGTCCATTGGTTTGAAAGACGTTAACAATGTCTACCTATCCAACTATAAATATTCCCCAAAACATCTTTAACACCGTGTCGAAATTGTACTAACTAACTAACATGTCTAACTTGTTTTGGCAATGAAAAATGGCCGTGCCATGTTTAAGGGGGTGGGTTGAGAGGGAGAATTTCTGACATTGTGCTTAACGCGTGACATTGACCTTCGTCTTCCAATCCAATTATGTTCAAAATATTCAACAAAACATCTCTTACATCCGGTTCCGAATTGTATTAACTAACCTGATTCTGCTTTTGGTTTGGAAACGAATATACTATATGTGCAGAGCGATGCCGCGATTGAGGGGGTGGGCTGGGAGGTAGAATTCAGATCAATTTTGACATTGTATTTATCATGTGACATTGACCGTTGATCACCCAAAACGTAGCATCAAGCTGATGAGCATCCCAATGGAGCTTTCCACGTTATCAACCCATCACATGACGTCATTATGAACTACGCGACGTGTAGAATGACATCATAGTGAATGACGGCATGAATGACGTCGATAAGTACGTCACGAACGCATATTTGAAGACGGACTATGCGGTGTTGTACGAATTGTATGGCTTTACTATTTAATACATATTCTGTTGAATATTTTGATACTATTTCGACTGGTCGCTGTTGCTGTCAAGTCAAATTAGTTACAAAATATTGACCATCTTACCTGTATAGCTTTCAGGAAATTGATAGTTAGCGCATTAGGGAATCGATCAATCCGAACACGGCGTAGTGTGGGTGGAGCTTAGATAGAGATGGGCGAGGCATAGCTAAAACTGTAAAGTTCCATTATTGCTGGAATTGAACCTCTAATACGTGTCTACGTTGACTAAGTGTATAGGTATACAAATTTGTTCAGATTTCGGCTTATTTTTTGTCAAATTTCATGTTGATCTTGAGATTATTACATGACCTTTAAAGCTCATAAACTTGGTCTATGCATAGGGCTAAGGAAAATCCGCACCTGTTCATCAGCACCTTTGAAAATATTATTATTATTATTATTATTATTATTATTATTATTATTATTATAAATTTAGATGGGTATCCCTACTCCTCTGTTGGCTAGACATCGATGTGCCTTGTATATTCAAGTTCATGATAAGATCATTGGGCTAAATTTTGTTATCTTCATATTCACGGCAATTAGTGAAGAAATCGTCTGTTGTTTCTGCTTCGTTGCAAGTATCACAATAGCTAAGTTTAAGAATAACCACTTAGACATCTCTGCCTTTAGTGTGCATGTTCGCGTATTCTTGCCATCTTTCATTTGTGACGTTTTTACTAGTCTATTCACTTCCAACAAAGACATTTTAGGTCTTCTGGAAGCTTGTTTGAAAGGAACAGATTTGCAGGTATATAGCGTGACTTATCAGCACATTTGCGGATGCGCTACTAGAAAACAATAAGATCAAAGTAAGCATTAGTTGAGAATAACTTTGATATCTTTTAGTCTCCCTGTAAACCCACCTATTCTTACAAAGCGCAACTGAAGTCAATGTTGGGCCTATTTGAAAGCTGTTAGGTCGACGCCACGGTAACCAGATTAATAAATTTAAATTTCATTTTGAAAACAAATATATCAATAACTCTGGGTCTACTGGAGGTATCTTGACCAGCCTAGCGCAGAATGTCGCCCGTGCGGTTCCGAATAAGTGTGATACCCTTGGAGTCAAACGAACGATGGTAATGCCACGGCGACAAGATTAATCAAAGTATCATTATTTTGCAAACTAATTTGACAATAGCTCTGGTTTTATTGAGGATATCTTAATCTGACTTGGGTGGGCCGTTGCCTGTTGGGTACCGAAGAAGTGTGATGAATTTGGGTGCAAGAAGCCAAAGGTCAAGGTAATGATGATGAGATTAACTAAAATATCAGTATTTTGAAAACTACGTTGTCAATACCCCTTGTTCTCTTGGAGATATCTCAATGATATTTGGTTAATAGATTGCCCGTGAGGTTCCAAAGAAGTGTGCTCACTTTTGGTACACAAGGTCATATATAAAGATCATGGTGACATAATTAAACAATTCTTCCAAAGGCAAATGGTGCGAATAGAATATTGCACACATGTGTCGTGTTTACATACGTAGAACAGTCGCGTCCTCGCTGGATGCGTTAGAAACGTCTTCCACTGGTACCTGCATAGCAGCTCAATAAAACACGATCTCCCCTTAGTTAGTTAAGTTAGTTAGTTAGTTAGTTAGTTAGTTAGTTAGTTAGTTAGTTAGTTGCTTGGTTGGTTGCTTGGTTGGTTGTTTGGTTGGTTGCTCGGTTGGTCGGTTAGTTGGTTGGTTAGTTAGTTAGTTAGTTAGTTAGTTAGTTAGTTAGTTAGTTAGTTAGTTAGTTAGTTAGTTAGTTAGTTAGTTAGCTAGGTTAGTTAGTTAGTTAGTTAGTTAGTTAGTTGGTTGGTTGGTTGGTTGGTTGGTTGGTTGGTTGGTCGGTTAGTCGGTTGGTTAGTTAGTTAGTTAGTTAGTTAGTTAGTTAGTTAGTTAGTTAGATAGTTAGTTAGTTAGTTAGGTAGGTTAGTTAGTTGGTTGGTTGGTTGGTTGGTTGGTTGGTTGGTTGGTTGGTTGGTTGGTTGGTTGGTTGGTTGGTTGGTTGGTTTGTTGGTTGGTTGGTTGGTTGATTAGTTAGTTAGTTAGTTTGTTCTTCAGTCATAAAAGCTTATCCCGGGATGTCGTTTCAATAGTTTTTCATATACAATAATCAAACTCGGTGTAAGGTAGCATTGTAAGGTTAACATATGTACCGTTACAAAATTCGGTCAATGTGACCTCGGTGAGACCTACTTTTCACGCTTAACCAGCAGCTGCCGGAATTCTATAGACATTGTTTTAGTCGAGACAGACAGACAGACAGACAGACAGACAGACAGACAGACAGACAGGCAGGCAGGCAGGCTGGCAGGCATGCAGGCAGGCAGGCAGGCAGGCAGGCAGGCAGGCAGGCAGGCAGGCAGGCAGGTAGGCAGGCAGGCATGCAGGCAGGCAGACAGAGAGGCAGGCAGGCAGCCAAGCAGTCAGGCAGGCAGGCAGGCAGACATATATTGTCATTAGTAAATATCTTAGCATCAGGATAAACGAACAAACAAGCATAACATTATCTCAGGTGATTAAATAATTAAGAAGACGTAAACAATTGGAAGACCTGAGACTCGAAAATTTAACTAGATGTTGGCTTAGTCATTTTGAAAAAAACAACGAAGATCAATTTTTCTACAAATACGTAATTTTAATTTATTATTTGAAAAATATCCCGAACTGATACCGTTTTGCTTGTTCTTTTTCAATGCCGATGCTATTATCTCTTATTGTACCAAACAGAAATCCTGCTGCAACAGCCTGGGGCCATGCTTACTTTGGAGAGGGTACAGAACAAAATAATCTCGATACTGTAATAGTATGTGGTGGTACTGAGACATCCTTAAATGACTGTTGGTGGATTCCTTATTTGAGCTGTAGCCATTCTGAGGATGTGAGTGTGGATTGTGGTAAGTGATGTTATGACCCATGCATACAGTCGCACCACCGACCAGCCCTCATGCGCACTGTATGCGCACGCATGCACTCTCCGACTCACATACGCGCACTCGCACACATGCAAGCATGCGCATTCACTCGCACGGACACCCACACAATAAGTCTTTTAACACCCACTATCAGTGCATCCTTCCCTAGAACCGGCTCTGAATGTCCATATAACAAGAGGAAATAATAGTAAATGTGGAGAATGAAACAGTCACACTAACATTACTCACCACAATCACTTTAATTTATATTAATTATGCATTATACGATTGATTACATCTTCATTCATAGATGTCCTTGTTAACGAAAATCTTGAAAACAGCCTTTAGTCACCAAGATAGACTATGTGAAGTAAAATCTTAAAATGAGAGAGATGTTGGTAAGCATTAAAATCAAATCCATGAGCGTTATTTGAAAGCAATATTTTAAAATTACAAAAACCAAAGCTACGCTTTCATACTTGTAAAGGTTAATCTCTATAGACATTTCCAGTTTTAGCTATGCCCCATCCATTTCTAGCTAAGCTCCACCAATACTTCGCTGGTGTTGGGATCGATCTATCTCTGAACTCACTGACTATCAATTTCCAGAAAACTTTACAGGTAAGCTATTGGATATTTTGGAACTAATTTGACTGTTCAAAATATTCAACAGAGTGTTTGCCGTAGTTGTCTGTTCTGTCTATCATTGATGCATGTTCTGTTTGTCGTAGTAGTCTGTTCTGTTTGTCGCAGTTGTTTGATCTGTTTATCATTGATGTATGTTCTGTTTGCCATTGTTGCCACGGAGAAAAGTCAGACAGCAGACCGTTGACTCAAGCTGACGGAGCTAAGACCGTCCTCCCGAAAGAAATATTCGCCTGCTCTGAACATTTAGACAGTAGAGCGCAGATTCAGTAATCAACAGAAACCAAGCCGTGTAAGATCTAGACAGTGACTCTAAAACCTCGCTCTTGCAAAAACCATCCAACGAGAAACCAATCTGGAAAAACTTTGTCTGCAGACCACAAGCGAGACACTTGATATCTTGAGACTGCTGGAGCAAGTATACGATCTGCGGGTTGAGTTCGCAACCAGTCGCCACTGCGAGCTTCGTGTGTACATAGACTGTTAACTGTTCATCACACCTTTCGCTTTTTAGTTGCTACTGCTGCTTCACTTCCTGAAGCACATTACCTTCCAGCTGCTTCATAGACTGTGCTGAAAACTCTCTTAAATATTAAATGTTAATTGTAACTTTGTTGAACCGTTTTCGCTGCTCCATAAATGTTAAATCAACTTTATTGAACTGTGCGACTGTTAAATATTAAATATTAAATGCTAAGTGTTGAACTGTTGTATTGTAGCGTGGATCGACCGGTCAGGTATGCACCGTCCCAGTACGGCTGGGTACGGAACGGTCGAGCGTTCCAAGCATGCCCACCTGGGTAGGATAGTACGCATGCATAATGCCATATAGGAGAGGCTCGTAAAACGACTAAGTCCGTGAGATCTCGCGGGTGTCAGAGATTGCTTGCCAAGGTGCGTCAGCATTGGAGAGAAAACGCATCATATTTTGTACCGAGTTGGTACATGTAATTCCTTTAATTTCCACTCTCCTCGTCGTTATTGGTTTCGACCATGACCAAAATGAAACGAGGATTCCAAATCTTTTTACTATTTTAAAATTGATCCACAAATGGCCGTGTTATCCTTAAATTAACCAGCAAATTCCTTTCAAAATATGCAACCCCATAGGCTTCGCGCATGCATACACTGAGGTCATGTATACGATAGCGCGTCACGTGATCGCTTCCCTGCCTCTGTAGTCGCTCGGCTATTGGCTGTGGTGCTCCAGCTGTGACGTCACGAGTAGTATAAAAGGTGCTGCAAAATTAGATTCGAGAGCAGTCGGGATAGAAACAATGGGGGTGAAGTACCTGGTCTGAGAATAGCGAGTCGATGTTAACTGCTTAGCACAAGTGGGCTCCGTATAGTCATTGCGGTGCCTCTCGGTTTTGAGCACTCGTCATTGTGGTACTAGCCACCACATCTGCATCGCAAGTTTTTGCACGCTCCCTGAACGATATCACCCGCGACAATAACGAAGTTCAAGTAAGGTGACCAAAGCTACCAACCGCAGAGGGACCTTCGTGCAGATGGGCCTGTTGGCCCAGATGCCCCGAGTCATTTTCTGTAAGTCTCTTTTCCAGGAGTAGTGGATATGTAACACCGCACACTGGCTAGATTGTATAAAAGGGCCATATTCCTTAAGACCTCTGTTATATGAGTAATTGTCTCTGTCTATGCTCCTCCAGCCTCCGGACTTATTAATTGTTTGGGCTCCCTCCATCACGTTAGTTAGAGCTGACTCAGAAACTATTGGGGTTTCAGAGCGGTTAGAAGCAAAGTGTCGATGACTGCACACACCTCACCCATATCTTCGGATACTAGTTAGTTAGAAAACCACGCGAAAGTAGGAAGCAATGCGAAAATTGTATAGTTACTGGCGTGCAGTGCATCTCTGGGCGTATTTACGTAACCCTAATGACAGGTGAAATGTTAGTTCACCGGGTGCAGATCTCACATGATCCACGCCCGACACACTGGTGACGGACAGGATTCAGCGCTCCATTTAACTCTATAGGTGACTGGGTTCGGTCTTAGAACTCACCACGCCCTCACTGGAAGGTCACTATAGTTGGATAACTGCATCTTTGTCGCCACCCTAAAACATATATGTGCTTTTCAATTCTTATGTAATGCGACTTGTCCCTGTGCTATTATATGCAATCGTGATGCGATGGTGATGGGATTGTTATATGATTCCGGAGCTTTCACCTCATGGTATTTCCGCATGCTGTCTAACTGAGGGAGATGATCCGTAGGGTGACCATACAGTCACCAAGCATTCTCGCCTGTCAGGCTTATATGTTAAAGATAGTTAGATTACGCTGCCATTTACGGGTTGATCTGGACCCAAAAACTAAATGTTAGGATATGATCTAGCAGAAGGACCGCATAAATAAAGCGACAACTACTAATTCGGTATCTTTGAACTTACATAAGATGACGGTGTTGAATTCTGTGGAAATCATCCACCTCATCTTCACGTAATACAGCGTGCATCACATTAAACGTATAATTTCACTAGGTTCACTCTTTTACACAGCATAGTTTGAACAAGAACTGTCCTTTTTGCCATCTCTCTTCCTCCGTTTTGGCATTGCAGACATTTTCCTGTGACCGAGGTCCACGCGAGTCACTTTCCTCTTACAACAAATAATGTTCATGATAGGGGTTAAACTAGTTTATGTTAAGCTTGCTAAGCAGCCGTGCTAGGACCCTCTTTTGTGGGGCTGCCTCACGGATCATAATCCGTGAGGTACCACTGACGAGGACCATGATGACGAGTCATCAACTTGAACCTATATATTTAACTTCTCTCTTGTAGCAGCAAACGAGTACCATTGTTTGACTGCTACGTTTTAACTATTGTATCTATTTAATTATGTCCCCGCCCTAAAATTGAGCGAGGCCAGCATCACATCGGTGACACCAACAGTGAGGATAAGACTGTGAGGTTCAACTTCCGCAGCGATAGTCGCATGACCCAACTGTAACATGAACGTTCCACAGGCTCTAGAAATCGGTCTTTGTATAATCTGGCAACACGCCGCAGCTAACCAGCAGCCTCGCTCTAACATACAGC
The DNA here is from genome assembly GCA_034401795.1 of Chaetoderma sp. LZ-2023a. Lineage (NCBI taxonomy): Eukaryota > Metazoa > Mollusca > Caudofoveata > Chaetodermatida > Chaetodermatidae > Chaetoderma > Chaetoderma sp. LZ-2023a. The sequence goes on along the minus strand of CM067362.1, from coordinate 56,792,376 downwards.
GCACTGGCAGTAATACAGAACGAGAGTATCCGGCGCACCAGCACGCATGCCCGGAGGCTACAATATGCTTGGCTTGGCCCACTGACCGCTATATGTGCTCTGAACTTGTGAACTTCTTAGATGCGCTTGCATCATATTCGTAGACTGATTTATTAATCCACCAGAACTGCAACTGGGTGCTCGCTTTTGGACTCTTTCGATATTATTAAGTGAATTACCTTTGATTGTAAGCAGCTTCTTTGTTTTTCCTATTGTACAAGCCACTAGGTTTCTTATATTGACACCATAACATACCGCTCTATTGTGTTACAACACTGTAAAAAGGCAGATTAACGTTACTATTATGTACCGCACCACTCGCTTCCTAGTTGTATATTGCAATAGGAAACCAATAATCAGACGAATTGTGTAAACCACTCACCTTATTCAATTCGTTTAGGCAGCTTTTCCGCACCTTCATTCACTACATGGAAAACACTCATTAAGCTACAGCACACTTCGAATAACATTCATCTTACAGATATAAATCCACGAATAGCTAGCTATAAATTTGTAATGGTGCCGTCCCCCACTTGCCATCATACATTCTGCTAATGACCTCTACAGCAATGCAGGCTTTACTCTTGAATCATTATACTACAGATAGGATAGGGAATGCATATGAGAATTTGACTTCTCTCTGCCCACCCGAGTAAGCCACTCGCAGGCTTATTCACTTGATAACATTAAATGACCTCGTCATGACGCCGCTGATGCCCTAACCGTTTGGGGTGCCAGAGGAAAGGCTACTCCATCGTCTGTGCCAGCCACACTCTCTGACCCTTGTCTGCTCATGTTGCGCGTATTATACTGATACACCTTCCCGATGGGTGTGTGCCCAATTGAAGGATATTAGTTGCTAACTAACCGCACTCGCATTGCAGCCATCTCGAGTACGAATTCTCCCCTTGGATGACTTGCAAGCAGACACTTGACTACGAAGTTAGATAGGTATGACTAGCTGGCAACATTACCCAGGTGCCCGCAGTCGCACCACCTAAGACGTACTTCATTCTGCCAGATCATCGACGAACTGGAGTAACTTTGTGCATAGACTGCACCTCTATTTTTGCTTATCTTGTTTTGCATCTTGTATATTTTGTGAAAATGCCGTCTTGTACATTTGGGTTTGTGCTCCTCTGTCTTATTATTTCTATTTGCACGTCGCTATCTCACATATTTGTGTTTGTATGTTTACGTTGTATGTTTGTGTATACCACTGGATGCTTCATGACCTATGTTCGTACTTATTTAGTACCGAACCATAAGGAGTTTCCACGATCCACTAGTATGACGTTTTCGTTAGTTGGGAAACGAAATGGACGATCACGATTCTCATGTGATTATCCGCTGTTCGACAATCCCTGTTTGTTCTAGAGCTTCGAGCGGACGGCAATAACCATTGCATGCGTAGACACTCTAGCCTACCATTCGGAGGGCGTGCTCAGCATTCCTGTATACATATCTGTTCCTCATTATTGAGGTGTGTGCCACTTGCAACGGTCTATCGCATAGAGAGTGCAGTGTCTATTGTTCAGCCGCTAGTGTAACTCAACATACAGGTACGGAGGCTGTCATTCACATTGATTGTTATATCTACGAATATAACTTAATAAGCCAGCATATCAATAGGCCGCTGAGGCATAACCATCACAGTCTAAAACATAGACATACAAAAGTCTACAGCCGCCGAACTGTAGCCCAAAATGATGGCCATGCATATCGACAGCTTTTCTGCCTTATACACAAACCAAAGCAATAGGTAAACCTTTTGGCCCACAGTTTCGAACTATTCGTCGGAATTACTTGCAAGGCATCTAGAAAAGACCGTCATGCCTTCTTTCTCATTTGCCATTTTGGGATCTCGACTCAGTAATAACCGCTCACAAATTAACCAGGTTTTTTAGTGCTGCTCTAAAACCTCTACACAGGATGGCTATCCAGAAAAGGTCCTGCTTCCCTAGTTTCTTCTCTTCCTTTTTCGCGGGCTTGGTGCACATATGAAGTTAGGTTTATGCCAGCTAACAGGTTAAGCTAGGCCAGCCTTAGAGCTCCCCAACCCACATACTCTTTCTCTCTCTCACTTTTGCTGAGAATTATATACTCATATACCTTCCTCTTTTCGAACAGAGAGCCACTCAAAATGCTAGAAGGAGTTACAGAGCTAAAGAAGTACCACGGGCTACAGTTCATACATGCCTCAAGCTAGAATCTCTACACACATACCTCACACCATGGCATCTGTAAACTAACTCTAGGTTATACTAGTTTCTCTTTTTCAGAGCCCACCAAATGTTCGTGTGCCTGTATAAATATACGCTTATATTCCTATATATAATTCTTCGTATCCCAACCTTCTACACGTACAGACCGCACGAATGAAAGACATCTACACCTCTACACTGTGTCGACTCAAAAAAGTAAGAGAGCGTTAGTGGACTAGGAAGCTACTCCTACCGCCAGAAAACACCACCAAAATCCCCCAGCCTCTCTGCACCAACTTCGCGAGACGTCCGCCTCAACAACGATGTCTCAACAAGAAGATGAATTGGACTCAATGGTGGCGTGCAAACTGCACGAAGGGCTCAGTTTTGTTTGTACCAGCCAGCCTTACCCACATGCATCCATAGATGCAGCTCTCGCTTGCGGACATCAAACGTTTGTAGGGAATGAGGAGGCATGGCCCAGTAGAACACAGGCGAAAGGCGGCTCAGACTTATATGACCGGAGAGTGGACGACACACATCTTTCCATGCACCACACTGACAGCAACCATGACAACATCTGCCACCTTAGAGATTATGCTGCTGCCGCATACTGATCCGATAACCACCAGCATCCCTCCGTCATATAGAGCCCGCTACTACATCCACAACAATTCGTCAATTCTGGCTACATACAGAATATTGTGCTCTTTCTGAGAGAATCCAGCATGATTGAAAACAAATATTCGCTGACAAAACTAGCGTCCCGGTTTTAGTAGGGCATCTACGTGTAACAAGGCAGGCAGAGAAGGAACCAGCTATTAAAATGACAACTGTCATATCCTCAATCTGAATACTGAGAAAATGACAACTACCATATCCTCAATCTCAATGCAGATAATTCGCATAATGTGGTGGTTCTTTAATTGTCTGACCACTACAATGGACCTTATCCATCATATGACGCCATAATCAACCATGTGACGTGTAGGGTGGCATCATAATCAATGGCGTCATGAATGACGGAGCTAAGTTCGTCACGAACGCTTAATTGATGACGGACTAACTGTTGTTGTACAAATTGTATGTCTTTACTATTTAATAAAATTATGTTGAATATTTTGAAACTAATTTAACTGGGCGCTGCTGTTACAATAGGCAGCAACAGTACCCAGTCGATGTAGTTCCAAAATATTTAACAACTTCGCCTGTATGGTTTGCTGGAAATTGATGGTCAGGGACTACAGGAATCTATCATGAGCTATGTGTTGGTGAATCTTATCTAGAGATGAGCGGGACATAGCTAGAACTGGATTCCTCCATTCATAGAACAATAATTCCAAGGAACAGTAACACTGGAAATGCTCAATATTAAAAAAGAATTGATTGAAAGTTGTTGTCATGTTAACCACCAACACCTTTCAGTCAAATTGTGTTCACGATATTCAGCAGGTGATGAGTTGTGTCTCCTGGCAAACGTTGTCTTCAAAAGTTCATCAGTCAAACAGTTAATAAAGCGTGTCGTATGACTAGAACACTGGTGATTTAAAACCATCGAATGAGCAGAACAAGTGTTTTTATGACAAGTTCTTGGATAAAAAGACGCTGTTGGCTTGATGAAAGTTTTGGCAATTTACAGCATTGCAATATTTTCTTTACTCTCAGACTTTTCACCAGATGCATCTACTGTGTTCGTTCGGCTAGTGGGAGGATCTACAGCAAATGAAGGCAGAGTTGAAATCATACACCGAAATTCGCTTGGAACAATATGCGGTCATAATTGGGATGACAATGATGCGAAAGTAATCTGTTCCATGCTGGGATATCAGAGGTAATGAATGTATTCTCTCTCTCCACCCACACCCCACCCCACCCATCTCACCCCGCCCACTTCCTCCCTCCCTTGCCCCCCTCTCTCTCTCTCGCTCTCTCTCTATCTCTCTTTCTCTCCCCCCCCATCCCCTCTCTCTCTCTCTCTCTCTCTCTCTCTCTCTCTATCTCTCTATCTCGCTTTTTCTCGTTCTCTTTCTCTCTCAATCAGGGGATAATTTTGAGTAAAACTGATTGCAGCTGGAAGAAGTTTCACCTCCATTCACCCACAGAAAACATTATCATCATCATCATCATCATCATCATCATCATCATCATTATCATCATCGTCCTCGTACATCAGGTATTTAATTTACATTACAGTTGGTACCTCTATGATCTCTCGACCAGAATCATTACGACAAGTTCCACCATTAGCTTCCTCTACCACAGGGTGTTCCAATCCCAAGTATGCTAGCAAACGCACTGGTCCAAGGACCCAAGGTGCATAAAAGATCCCTCAACCACGGTTCTCAACGTCTCCATGCACCAGGCCAACGAAACTCACACCCTTGGAACAAAATGCGTTCTTCAAATTTAGGAATGTTAGTCCACCAACATGTCAAATTCTCAATTCTCTACCCTAAACAGAAAGGTCTTGATCTTTGGATACATAGTTTTGAATCGTAGTAATGTGGATCCCCATCCAGATACGCACGTCGCTTGTTTCCTAGGAGAATCTATTTATGATCTCAGAACCATCATCAGTAGATGTACCTGGCAATTCCAACATGAGAACGCAGTCCTTAACATAGGATTACACCATGGGATAATCTAATTCCAGTCTCAGACAATCGACTTTGGTTTCCATTCAGCATGGTAAGAAAGAAATTTCTCAAATTCATCATCTACTGCACTGAACTAACTTTCTCTGTTGCCTCAACCCATCAGCAAAAGAAAACACTCAATACAATTAATAGTACTGCCGTGTCAACTAAGCCCAAGTCCTCTGAGTCCAAGATTATTAACCCACCCGTCTTCATTCGAGATAATTCGAAGTGGGTCATGCCAAAATTCATTGGACTACGACGACCGCAAATGCCATGTATAACAACTGGCTTCGGACCATTGCTTTAAACTAAACTCGAGCCAAGGGAGCACCCACCCAGAACATGAACTGGGTAGTAATATTGTCAACTTAACTGGATCTCAGTAAAGCGAAATGGAAAAACAATGTTTAATATTGAATTAGCCTTTGTAACAACTCGGAAACCCAAGTCCGGTTGGGATGCAGATTTAGATAATGCCTTTACTGAAATCACAGAATTTTGTCGCTGTGTTAAATTGGCAGATTTCTTTTGAAACTCCAATAGCAGCATTCCACCATGCATTCAGAAAATGGGCTGGGATCCAAATTTATAAGCTCTTGACCCAGCGATCGTTGAATGTATAAACCGTTATGAACAAGTTATTGAAAATATTACTTTTGATCACCAATATATAACTTATGAACAACACCAGGCCCTACACGTGTTATTCAAGAATAATGAAATTATCACCCAAACCTGCCGATAAAGGAGCAGCTACTGTTATAATGGTTAAAGATAACTACACATAAGAAGCCCATAGACAGCTTAGTAATCCAAATAACATTGCCGAAAACGATATGAACCACTTTGGCAAAATAACTGTAGCAAATTTAATGAAAACAATTGATAACAAGAAGATAACTGAAAAGCAAATTAAATACCTATTTGCAAAACAAGATTCGAAACCACATACATTTTATCTTTTTCCTAAAATCCATACGTCGGTTGACTCGTGGACAAACGCAATGACACCACCATGGCGACCTATTATTTCATACTGTGTTTCAGAGTCTTATAGGAATAGTCTGACACATTGCACAAAACGGAAAGCATTCGGATAATGCCACACATTCTTGGCCTACCAAAATTTATCATAACCGTCCGATTGTGGTTGACGGAGGACCCTGGAAATACGAAAAGAAAATATTAAATTTGGATAAATTTCTTCCTTCCCAGAGTACATTCATGAGCTTTCAAGACACATGCGAATTTCAAATTCAGTCGAATTTAGATTGCGATTCTGAAAATGTAATTTACACAATATCATGCAAATTGTGGCAAAAGCATTATGTTGACGAACCGAAAAATCCTTTAAGATGGTGTGCAACCAGACACATTCCAGATATTAGACTATAAGAAGACACACATGAGTTGTAAATGGACATTTCCACTTTTAGCTGTGCCCCGTCCATCTCAATCTAAGCTCCACACACACCACCTCCGTGCTAGGATCGATCTATCTCCGAACTCCCTGACTATCGATTTCCAGAAAACTAAACAGATAAGCTATTGAATATTTTGGAACTAATTTGACTGGGCGCTGTTGATGCCTATGCTTGTCAAATTAGTTTCAACATATTCAACAACATGTTTATTAAATAGTAGAGACATACAATTCGTACAGCGTTGTCGGACTATTAAGGGTTAAAGACGGGACAAATACAATCATTTATGACGCAATGAGTCTGATGTCATCCTACACGCCACATAGCTGATTATATCGTCATATGACGTTAAATGACGGATGAATACTCTGGAAAGATCCATTATGCTCATCGAACAGCTACTGCGTTCAGATATAATAAGAAGAGAGACATGTAGCAAAATATTTCAATCTTCCTGATCATTTAGTCACTAGGAAATTATGTCCATCGAACAGCCCTCCTATTTCAAATACAGCAGAGGTTGTATCTGAACATGTGACTGCCTAGTGATATAGCAGGAGGAATCACAGAGAATGTACACCATCAGTTCCAGTCAATTCTTGAGGTTATGAGATGGATAGTTGAAAGCGTGTCAGGTGAACGAGGATTTTGTCCTCTGGATGCTGGTCCAGTGGTTCGCCTCTCAAACGCTAGGTGGAAGGTGTTGTAGAATTCACTGGTTCGAACACCGCTTGGGTCGAGAAAGGAAAAAGGTAAACATTACATTTCTAGTGCCAGTGCGATGTCAATGGCAGGGTTCATCGAACTAATGATTGACATTAATACAAAAAACTACATACGTACATTAACATGCATGCAAACATGCACGTAGGCATGCACGCACGCACGTAAAACGTAAAATTAAGAATATCTGAAATGGATATCATCAATTCCATTCAATTCCTGTGGTTGTGCGACGGGTAGTTGAAAAATACTTTGGTGACAGAGGATCTTTCCTCTGGAAGCTGGTGTGGTGGTAAGCTACTCACCTCCCACACACTAGGCTGAAAGTGCCATAGAATTCAGTCGGTTGAATACCGCTTGGATCGAAAATCGAAAAAGGTAAAAATTACATTCCAGATTATGAATGAGCTAATTCCTAGTAACAGTGCGTGGCCAATGATAGGGTTCATAGATCTAATGCTTGACAATAATAAAAACTACATACTTGCGAGTGCCTAGTGATATAGCGGAATGATTCTCAAGAAAACGTAAAAGTAAGCATATCTGACATGTAAACCATCAATTCCAGTAACTTGGTGTGGTTGTGAGATGGGTGGATGAAAGCTACTCTGGTGAAAGAGGATTTTTCCTCTGGATACTGGTGTAGTGATAAGTTACTCGCCTCACAAACGCGAGGCGGAAGGTGCCAAAGAATTCGCTGGCTCGAGCCCCACTCGGGTCGCAAATTGAAAAAGCTAAAAATTACATTCCAGATGACATGACGAATGAGCTATATCCTAGTGCCAGTGCGTCGTCAATGACAGGGTTCATAGAATTAATGCTTGGCACTAATAAAAACTACATACTTGCGAGTGCCTAGTGATATAGCAGAAAGGATCTCAGAAAAAACGAGAAAAGTAAGAATATATGAAATGTACACCATCAATTCCAGTCAATTCCTGTGGCTGTGAGACGGGTAGTTGAAAGCTTCTCCGATGAAAGAGGTTTCCTCTGAATGCTGGTGTATTGGTAAGCTACTCGCCTCACAAACGCTAGGCGGAAGGTGTCATAGAATGTACTGGTTCGATCCCCGCTCGGATCGCAAATTAAAAAAGGTAAAATTTACATTCCGGATGACGAATGAGCTATATCCTAGTGCCAGTGCTATACTGGTGTAGTGGTAAGCTACTCGCCTCCCAAACGATAGATGGAAGGTGTCATAGAATTCATTGTATTCCAGGTAATTCGTGTGGTTGTGAGATGGGTGGTTGAAAGCCAGTCCGGTGAAAGCGCATTTTTGTCCTCTGTATGGTGGTCTGGTGGTAGAGCACTCGCCTCCCAATTGCTAGGCGAAAGTTGCCATATAATTACCAGGTTCGAACCCCACTCGGGTTGAAAAAATTAAAAAAGGTAAAATTATATTCCAGATGATGAATGAGCTAGGTCTTAGTGCCAGTGCGTCGTCAAAGACAGGGTTCATAGAACTAATGCTTGCCAATAATAACAACTACATACATATATATATATATATATATATATATATACATACATACATACATACATACATACATACATACACGCACGCGCGCACACTCACGAACGCACGCACACAGGCACGCACGTACACACGCATATATATGTTCTTCTATCTCTATATCTCTGTATTTTCTCAGTTATGTATATTTATATAAGCCAATTCATCTATTACTATTTGCAGAGGTGGATCTCAAGCTGCAGCTAAGGGTAGATTCGCTCCAGGGAAAGGTAGAATATGGGTTGATAACGTTAACTGTGCTGGAACTGAAGGCTTAATTTACGACTGTCCCACAACTAATGGTTGGATTGTTAATACGTGCTCCCATGCTGATGATGCTGGTGTCATCTGCTCCACAGGTTAGCACATAACACCCAAGTCTGTATTAATAATAATAATAATAAAAATAATAATAATAAAAAAATAATAATAATAATAATTAAATAATAATAATAATAATAATAATAATTATTATTATTATTATTTTAATAATAATAATAATAATAATAATAATAATAATAATAATAATAATACTCGAGTGACAGATCAGAGGCAATAATAATAATAATAATAATAATAATAATAATAATACGCGAGCGATAATAATAATACTCGAGTGAGAAATTAGATGCAATAATAATAATAATAATAATAATAATAATAATAATAATAATAATACTCGAGTAATAATAATAATAATAATAATAATAATAATAATAATAGTAATTAGCATGCACTCGATGGAGATGCCAACTCACACCTTTTGCACTTAGCACTGCACTTTGTGACCCTGTGACGTAGATATGTGAAATTTTGACCTGAAGCAAAATTTTACTTCTAGCCAACCGTAATATGATGTAATATGAATGTATGTTACCGATTTGGTGATTATACCTTCTTGCAATGCAGAGTTATTGATGAAAATGTGTATTCCGGTATTCACTAAGTGACTCCAGTGACGTAAATTTTTTACCAAAAAAAATTTCTATTCACTTATAATATCAACGTATGTGCCAAATTTGGTAATTCTGCCTACATGCAAATTTATGGCTAAAATGTGTATTTCGGAATGCGCTTAGTGACCCTATGAGCTAGATATTTGAACTTTTGACCATAAACAAATGTTTCTTCTAGCCATCTGAAGTATGAATGTATGTTACCGATTTGGTGATTCTACCTTCTTGCATTGGCGAGTTATTGACGAAAATGTATATTCCGGCATGCACTGAGTGACCCCATGACATCGAGTGTTTGCCTTTTGACCCCAAACTCATAATTTTAATGTCGGTTCCAAATTTTGTGACTCTTCCTCAGGATTCCCAAGATATGCCTCAGACCGACTGACCGAACGACCGAAAAACAGACAGACAGTACCAACCACAATACTCGCATCAGCCTTCGGCGGCGTGATTAATAATGATACATTTACCTTTAATTTGAGATTCTGGGAATTCAGGGTTCAAATTGTTAAAATCGAGTCAAATCAACGTACAAAGTGTGTGGAGCTTAGATAGAAATGGGCGGGGCATAGATATTCTCATGATGTATGGTAACTTGAACATTGTTCGCAGGCCTTCTAATGTTAATATCCAGAAAGCAGATTTTAAGATTATTTCTGTATGTTAGAGGAGATAATCCCAGAGAATATGCACATATTCGTTTGATTCCTGACCATAATCAATGTCTTTTCACATGGTGTTGATGTACCAAATGCCAAGCACATCTATATAATGTGTCCATGTTTAGACCAATAGCGCAATGCTGTATGTTTCTTGACAAATTTGGCCATATTATAATTTCCTGATAATCGGGTGATTATATTTTATAGTAACACACATAATAGTGTAGCATTTCAATTATTACCACATCTTATTTGTTACAGGCACCCCTCTGGATGATTTCATCCTCGTGACAGATTCTTACCATGACGAGATTTACCGTATGGATTTATCTACATTCGGTCTAACAGAGATTAACCATAACAAGCACTTTCACCCTATAGCCGTTGGGTGTGATCTTATTAACCAGAGAATGTATTGGTCTGATGTGGTTTCAAAGAAGATTAAAACATCCAATTTGGATGGATCACTCTCTGGGAACTTACTAAATCTTCCAAAAAGTACGTAATACAATATCAAGACGATGTCTATATATGTGCATTCATGATGGAGTAATTCAAACTGTCGTTCAAGTATATGACGCTATAATAAAATATGTCACTAGTTTGCTGACGTCACAATCGTAATAACGTATAGCGCCGTCATGAAAAGTCAGCCATTAATCGTGCGTCTCTGATGAATTTACAATTTAATACTCACTCTGTTGAATATTTTGAATCTAATTTAACTTGGAGTGTGCGTGCGTGCGCGCATGCGTGCGTGCGTGCGTGTGCGCGCAAATTTAATGTTTCGTAAGCCATTGCTACATTGTTACGAAAGGTTTTAATTGTAGCGTCTTCCGACCAATATGACACAAATACTGAAATGGATTTGTATGAAAGATGTGGGCTTAGGCTATAATGGTAATCATAATTTACAGATAGTGTTACCTCGTTGACAGTTTCTAAAAGGATAATTACAAAATTGAACAAGACTTACAGGTACAGTGAAGTGTTCAAGCCGATATTCAATGCTGATCCTGCCATATCATGAATCCCACCACAAGTCTCGTTCAATTGTTTAATTCTACCTTATCATAATTCATTCACTCCGGAATCCTACGAGGCATTACTATATATATATATATATATATATATATATATATATATATATATATATATATATATATATATATATATATATATATATATATATATATATATATATATATATATATATAAATATATATATATATTATATATATATATATATATATATATATATATATATATATATATATATATATATATATATATATATATATATATATATATATATACACACCACATTTCTCCTGACATCAATAGTACGCTTCTAATGGTCAATGAAATGTTTAACAACACAAATCTGCTCATCTACATACGGCTGGCAGTTATGCATGTTTAAGTTTAATGTTCATGACTAAATTTGTTCAACAAATTTAAATATTTACTTATTGAATGCCCATTTGCAGGCCAAGAGAAGACTATTTTTGAAAGTTGACCACTGTAATGACTGGCTCTGTTACAGAGCCAGCCACTACAGTGGTAAATTTTCAAAAAATAGTCTTCTCTTGGCCTGTGAATGGGCATTACTCAAAACCACTACAGAGACCGGTTTTGGTCGGTTTCGTCAAGAAAGGGTTAAAGTTGTGCCTGGTCTTGACGATTGTAGTATCTTTTGAATGTAAAAATCATGTTTACCATATTCACCAGCTTCAAAATTGTTAAGCTTCAACGGCTGAAGTGTTTACGTCAGCATTTACGTGTTAATGGAACTTTCCAGTTTATGACAAATTCACCAACCTCGAAACATGTCATTATTATACGACGTCCCAGGTGTCGGCATACCTCAGTAAAGTAGTTGAAATAAGAAATCTGAGGCTCGGCCAAAACTTGGATGAAGTGGATCAAATTTTCATTTGGCACATAATGCTGTCCACTTATTAAGATATACCACATACCGCTTGCAGATTTCTCCACTCCACACCTAGGCCTATTACCTGGGGAGTAAGGTGCCCGAATTTTGGGATTTTGGGACCGGTATGCTATCAAAGGATGACATATACCAAAATGATCCTTGAACCATAGAGAATACCATCACACTAGACATCCTTGCGGATCTGGATGTTAAAGGTCACTTTGACCTTGAAATGTAGGTCACGGTCGTAATTGTAAAGAATCGTGTATATCTGACTTTAAAATCAGATTTAAGTGCCGTTCTTTAACATATCGTATCAACTGAATTACAGAATATATATTGTTATGCTCGAATTCAACTTAGGGCAATGCATTTAGCTTAGATTAAAATACAAATTTTAATTATTGGAAAGGAAATAGACGCAATGTTATTGGATATTGTATACCACACGTATACATGCTGAAGATTTTGGTTTTGATGTTTGTTACTGCCATAGACAAATCCATCTTTGATACTTGTGTATGTTCTTGTTTTACATTTCTATGAAACGATCAAGGGATTCCACATGCTGGTGCAAAGGACAAGACAGTATGCAAGCTCCAAACCAAAGACTGATTATGAAAAATATGTACTATGTCAGACCCGACGTGAAGCTGAACCTCTAAATAATATTGAATCTACAGATACACTTATAACGGCAATGCATATCTGACACTCTGACACGGCAAACGCCTTGCATGTTATATGAATTGTGACACAGATACAAAAGTGACATCCCAGGCGTTGCAATACATAAACATAAGACAACCTCCATAAGCGTGTGACAATAAGACAGTAACCACAATATCTCAACTTATAGCCCGTCTACAGAAGTCAAAGCGTCTACCTCTTACGTGCAGTTGTGAAATCAAAACACGATCATCTACTCAATAATTTCATTGCAAAAAGATGTGTGTTATTTGCGGCAAAACTCGATCTTGTGGCCATTCATTATGACGCCTAGATTGGAATTAGAGGCGTGCAGAGAGTGGTACAAAGAAAATCGTAGATTTTTGTGTGATGGCGATACTGCGCATGTTCTAAGATAGTTTGCAGCAAATAATATAATGTCAAATTAGCATTTAGATATGCTAGGTGGTATACATATACAAGCTAACATAGATGAGCGGCAAAAATAATCCATGCATTCCTTTGATGACAGTGTCAATTCACCGTTCCAGAGTACCCACCCATCATATGACGTCATAATGAACTGCGTGATGTGTGGAATGGCATCATAATGAACGACGTCATGAATGACGTCGATAAGTACGTCACAAATGCATATTTGAAGGCGGTCTATGCGTTGTTGTACAAATTGTTTGCTTTTACTATTTAATAAATATTCTGTTGAATATTTTGAAACTAATTTGACTGGGCGCTGTTGCTGCCATAGGCAACAACAGCACCCAGTCAAATTAGTTGCAAAATATTCAACAGCTTCCCTGTATAGTTTTCAGGAAATTGATACCTAGGACATTCGGGGATCGATCAATCCCAACGCGGCAAGGTGTGGGTAGAGCTTAGCTAGTGATGGGCGGGGAATAGCTAAAAATGGAAGGTCCATTGGAAAGGAGATGACAAGCTGTTACCATATCTCACAGCGGCCGTTCGACCACCAGGCTCTACTTACGTGAAATGAAACAGCTACCAACAATTGACCATTTAGTTCATAATGTAATTATGGATGGGCTTTTCGCATGAAGATAGGCAGAGAGAAACAACAACGACATACCACCAGACATGCTGTTAAGGCAAACGTGTCATGCAGATGCTAAAGAAGAAAGTTGTTTGGATGGCATACCCTCAATGTGGCGCCACGGGCAAGTAGATATACACGAAGCCATCACGGCTGCAAGTAAGAAGGCTCGGGTAAATAATATGCTCCATGTAAGATCTGACACGGAGACACCATGGTAGTGGCGAAACCACCAACAACACAGAAAAGACTTACTTTAAACAAGTCATGGTAGTTGTGAAACCAGTCCATTCAAAGGGCCTATAGGACACCTAGTCAATATTGGCACTGGCGCAATTACTGACGACAAATTACAGCATGACCTAATCAATTTTGATGTTACGTGCCTCCAGGAAAACAGGGCTCTGACTCAGACCGTGGTCCATGGAACGAAAATTGCAAAGCTGAGCACGTTTCATGTACAAGAAAAGAAGAGTAAAAAAGTGGGTATAGCCATTTGAGAAAAGCACATACCTCACAATTGATAATAATCGCACAGATTGTATGTAGCATGCGGTAGGAAAGCTGGTGTATTCCATGCCATTGTGGAATACTAATGCAATGCGGTTCCCCATTCGCTCGTCACAAACAACAGTCAGATGGCGTTAAAATTAAGCTTTGCTAAACCCTTGCGAGAGACTGAATCGCCTGTGCTGTATGGATTCCCCGAAGAAGCAAAACAGGTGTTGTTATAGATGCGATGCATCTAATTTGGAAATGGTCATTATTCTATGAGGACAAACTGCATGACACAATCGCAAACAGGCAAAACAGGCAAAGCTTCTAACAACCTTCCCACGTCAAACAACAATTCCTTATTTCTGTAGTGGCTGATATGATATATGGGAAGGAAAGTGGAAGTTAACATTGAATTGAATCCGCGTATTGAAAACCTACGAAGTCATGGATGGCGTTTTTTTTGCTCCTGATCCAAATGGATTCTTTGCAGATTTCATAAATATTGACAACTTTCTACAAGAGTGTCTACTGAGTATATGAACTCGTATATTCTGTCGTACTTGGATGGTGGATTCAGTGATAAAACCGAAATGGCTAAAGTCACTAACATCGATGCTTAATAAATCCTATGCCTAACGACTACACGTGGAGAGCCGGAACAGCATGCCATTCTTCATTACACTTTATACTGCAATGGAAGAGTATGCGGACTAGATTTTAACACGTAGCAATGATCCTGATGTTATATGCATGATAACCGACTACACTGTCATGACTCATGACTGTCGACACATCATATAGAAACATACAAAAGACTTACTGTTAAATATTTTAAATACAATATGATCGGAAGACAATGCTATCCTTGCTATCCAAGGCAGCACTGATTTCCAATGATTCTGACGCGCAGAGCAAGACAACTATCTTGCAATTCATGAAGTACCAAGCACTCCCCGTCCTTAATTCATTTCCACATGGCCTCGCTGTAGAGATTATACATCTACTTTTCCATATCACATTGGTAAAGACTCATTTATTGCACACAACAGTGAAATACATCTACAAGCCACAGCATCATGTATGCAGATTCACGGGAGAAGCAAATACGGAAAGAAATAATGAATACGGTAATGAGTCTCTAAACGCAGTGTGCGGGGCAAGCGCATACCACTATATTATCATAGCAGAATGAAGATGTCATGAGCTTCTAAGTCCAGATATGCACAAATGAAAATGCTCCAAGCAGCTGCATTTGAGCAGCACATGAAACGTACTCATGCCCCACTTGTTGATAAGTGTGCCCACATATCACAATTAGATCCACCATCGTTTTCTGAGTAAGCCTGTGAATTTCGAAAAGACAACACTCTTCCCGTTGCGACAACGTCGGCTGCGTGATCAGCAAAGACGGGAATGACTTTCGCTTGCATGTCTGGCAGAAGCTGTAAAATAAACTTTTCTGGTAAATAAAGCTGGGAATTCCCTGCAATGTTGCACAGTCCACCGGATCCATTATGAAATGGAGCTGCATCAGAATAACGGAATCACTTGTTTATGAATCTGACGCCAGTGATCAGAATTTTTTTGCTTCAACTTTCACTTCGAGGTTTTACATAGGGTCTGAGTTTTGAAACCATGGCGACTCTTAGCACTGGACAGTTGATAAACCTTTGTTTTAGTTTATGCGTATAGTCTGGGAAAGTCAATGTGTCACGTGGTTCGTACTTTTATGAAAATTGATGGTGTTTCCAGTACTTAATCAATATAAAATAAGTGTATTTGGATGCACCATGTGCAAGTGAGTAGGCTGTACAATGACTGCGCTGAAACCATTAACAAATGGAAGGATTGAAACAGTTGAAAATACATTTTAGTTTGTGTAGATAATTCGCGAAAAACTAAGTATATTGAGTGGAAGTATGACATTTATGTTGAATACAATTAGTTCTTAGTACAGTCATTGGAAATACTGCATAGTTAATGTATTTATCCCTTTCATTCCTGAAATTTAGGAATTTAATTTCAGTTCACCCATACAGGAACAGCATTGAAGAGATTAACCAATTTGCCGGGAAGCTGTTAATGATTTTGCTTTGGCGGAAATGTCAAACCCACTTGTGTTTCAAAATATTCAACATAGCAGTTCATATTTTGCAAATAATACGTGGAATCTGGCTTAAGGGCTTAAAAGGGTTAATTTGAGTATTGGCCTAGTAAGTTTAAGTCACCATAGAACATATTATTATTCAGTGGGATTGATATAGCTAACATAGCACATCTCTAAAGGAATGTAGAAGCGAATACAGTGATTTGTTTACAATCGTGACCGTGGCCAACATCTCAGGGCCATTGTGAACTTGAGCATCCAGATCCGCAAGGATGTCTAGTAGGATGACATTCCCCATGCTGCAGGGATCATTCCTTTGACAGCAGACCGGTCCCAAAAAACCATACTTGCTCCTCAGGTATATAGCAAAATACTGGTAGCATCGACAGAAAATGTTTGTTATTTGTAAAATCTATTTTTAACACATTAGGTGTTCTTGGCCCGGGTCGAGCAGGAGCGTCAATAGACACTTGTGGCGCTGAATAAATTTACGAGAGTCACCAAGCATATGCATTTGTGTAGGAAACAAAGGCTGTGTTGGCCAGTTTGGCACAGCAATTAGCGCTCTTGCGATATCATTTTAAACCTTTTGTAAAACTGTGGGAGGGAAGGCATAACAATGCTGACCAATTCATTGAAAATGCATCAATTCTCCTTTCCAGAGTATCCATCTATCATCCGACGTCATATGACGTCATAATCAGCTAAGTCATTACGTCATAAATGATTCTATTTGGCACGTCTATAACTCTTAATAGTCCGTCACGTTATACGAATTGTATGTCTCTACTATTTAATAAACATACTGTTGAATATGTTGAGACTAAATAGTCCAACGCGTTGTACGATGTGTATGTGCTATTTAATAAACATTGTGTTGAATATTTTGCAACTAATTTGACTGGACGCGGTTGCTTCTATAGGCAACAACAGCGCCTAGTCAAATTAGTTCCACAATAGTCAATAGCTTACCATTATAGTTTTCGGGAAATTGATAGTCAGGGAGTTCAGAGATCGATC